>JBAJNP010002217.1:0-50604 GCA_036877545.1 Yasuhikotakia modesta
ATCAATATTAAAACAATAAAAAGGCTTGAACTACTTCAGTTGTGTGTAATGAATCTAAAATATATGAAAGTCTAATGTTTATCAGTGCATTACAGAAAATAATTAACTATATCACAATATGCTAATTTTCTGGAAAGGACCTATATATATATATATATATACATACATTTATGATCACTTATGTCAGTATTCGTACCAGTGTTTTTGTGTGTTTATCTAAAATGAGCCTCTGCCAGACACACTGTAAATACACTAAACAATCACTATCCCCATCCTGTCATACAGAACAGAAAGAGAATGTTAATACAGTGGACACCCTGACGTCAGACTACTGTCTATGAAGACCAGGGTGAAAAAAAATCATTATCTCACAGCTCTCCTCTTTCTGTTTACTGATAATATTACAGCGCACATCTCAATATTGTGCAAAAGCCTCAGTATTTAAATGTCTTTTCTCTCCCACATCAGTGCCAGATCACTGAAATGTATTTTCCCAAGACATTTTATTATCAAATACTATTATAACAAAGCTAAACCTACAGGCACAGTCACATTAAGTAAACTAGTCTTTTATTCGTCAAACAGGTGTAGGACAACCTGGGTGCCAGACTGCGCTGGCAGGGCAAACTGTTCCAGCTTGAATAGTATTCTTCTCACATTTAACCTTGGATGTGCATGAAGGTGTTGCCAGGTCTGGTAGCTGATCCTATTGTTGCCAACTTAGCTGATACTTAAGCTGGACTCAAAGAAAACTTTGACAATCTTGTTAGTTAGTTAGCTGACTGGTGTGTCTCTCACTTGTAAAAGTAGCTGTTTAGAATCAATGATACCCCACTACTTCACTGTGCTAACCTGCTTTGCAGGCATGTTAATTAATGAGCAATAGATTCCAGCTCTTTTTATTTATGAGGACATTGTATAAACCCAAATATGTCCAAAGATTGGTCTTTCCATACAAATCACCAAAACCTGTTCAAAATTGCTGTACAAAATCTCTTTACAGCCATTACATATCAACACAGACACAAGGTGAAATTTACAAAATCACATTAAATAACAAATGCAGAAGTAGTTTTGATTTTAACATATAACAGAGTTTTAAAATTGACTGTATTTCAACTGATAGCCAAATACATTAACAATGCAAAGACAAGGGATAGATTCCCAGTGAATGCAAGGGCAGACTTTTAACAGTGTTATCTGTGTTGAAATGTGTGTCAAATTTGTTAATTTCTATTTCAGAGACAACAATTCTTAAATGTGTCCAGTCACTAGATATGGCTTCACTACAGCTAATGAGGAAACTGAAAGTTCAGCCCCAGGGTGACAGAGTCTGGGGAATTAGTGGCATCACAATGCTACTTCATCATCACTGTTTTCTCAAACAAAGCATTACCACAGATGGTAACAGGAGAACGGCTCCACAATTAACATATTTTGTTATTTAAAGCTGCAATCCATAAGGTTTTTATTAAAAAAGAACAAAAATTTGTCATTGAGAAAGTATATAACAGATAATTTATGTATTTTGTTATGCATTTTTTTATCCCCAATTTGCAATAAGTTTATAATAATGAATAAAATGTCAGTTTGACTTGTCACATGTGTAAACAGAAAAAAGTGCCAAACTGACATTAAATGCATCTATGATGACTAGCCAATCAATTATTTGGTTTATTTGTTATTACTTCTAATAGTCACCCTGAGCCAGACTTTAAAGTTAGGGAAAGGTTAGCTCAACACTAATTTCTGACATATGACAGGCAGATTCAGTCACAGAGATCCAGTTCAGTCCCGGTCACATGGCCCACTCACTGTTCCTGGTACCACTCTGATGTAAGAGGGCCTTAATTAAGCAGCAATCGATGCTACGGGATGACACTGGAGCCTCCCATGAGAACACTACCATGGTAACCGCAGGTCTCTAAGGCCCTGCCTTTTTGGCTGCGTGCTCACAGTCATGACACATTGCTAGCCCTCAGCACCATCTGAGAACACAATTCAACCCTGCCTGATTGAATAAACTAATATGTGGATGAACAAACAATTACTACATTAGGAAAATAACATGGGCAAATATAAAGCAATTTGTTCTATATAGGGTTTCTGCCATAGGTACAAATGTGCTCAGACAAAGCTTCCCACAGACAAGAGGCTATTAATTAAAATATTAAAATTAAAGGTGGCAAAATCCTAACTAAGAAAACGGTTTAGTTAAGTGTGTAAAGACTGTCATTTGTGACATTGTTGTGTAAGGCTGACACATGTGGGTCTGTGTAGTTTTCCACAGTCAAGGTCTCTGATCACGTCATTTAAACTGTAACAGTTTGTACAGTTCATTTCTTAAAGGACTGTTTTGTGAACCCTTCACACTGTAATGCAGATTTTGCAGAAGGACAATTAGGGACTAGGCAGCTTTAATTTATTGGACAGAAGAGCAACATGAATAAACAACCCATAAATAAACATTATTATTTCATTTCACATGTGAAGCCATTTTAATAAGTATCTTATGGTTCAGCAGCGAATGCATAAAAGCAAACTTTATTATTATTATTATTATTGTTCTGCCAGTACTGGATATATAATATGTGTATTTGGCAGTGTTATTACTTCAATAAAGAAGAACCATACACTGTCTTTTTCATTTAATTGAATCATGCTTTTACAAATATAATAACCCAGGAAAAACCATATTGTTACTAATGGCTATTGCATCATATTTCTCACAGACCTAATCAACAGACCTAATCAGTACAGTACAGTAGACATGTGAGACCACACGGTCAATAGAGCTTTGTTTATAGCCCTTACAAGCTCAGCAAACAACACACTATCTTACAGGGAAAACACAACACTACTGACATCCTAATGAGTGCAGAACTCTAAAATAATTCACAAACTGTAAACTTCTACCAATATAAGCCATCGTAAGCATTGTGTTTTGTTTGTATTTATTTCGGAGGTCATGGAAACACAAGGCTAGGGCCGTATTTTCTTGTCTAAAGCAGACATACACTGTGTCCAAACACCTAGTTCTTTATCTTATCTCTACTGTCTGTGACAAACCAGGCACAGTTACGGTTCCACTGTATAGGTTTACCGTGTTACAAGTCAGTTACCGTCATTTCCAATGAAGGTTCAGTTACTGTATTTTGGCACCTGGAGCTGAAAGCCAGTCAGTCATTGACAGGTGCCCGGTTGAACTTTGTCAGCTGATACGATCTTTTGGCACAATAGATTATTCATGAGCTCCAACACCATACGAGACTTAAGTACAACTAAAAGAAGTGGACCTTTGTGTATTCTCACACATAAAACTAATGGTTAATTTTCCAAGAAAAGAGAATTAAATATTTTAAGAATTTGATCTGTTCTAATAATACAGCACACTGCAATGTCACACATTTGGAAACAGCCTTGTTGCTTTTTCAAGAAAGGTTTTTTCTAGACAGTTTCCTTGTACACACAGACATCTGAGTCACAGAATCTGGTTACACTCCACAAAACTTTCAAAACAAGAAGGAATTAAAGAAGTAAAATCTTTAGTACAACATTAAATTACAAACATAATAAATGTTTTCAGAGAACGGGTCATTACAGAAACATTTGTAAAACACTTTTACAATGACACTCCATGAATAAAAATAAAATGATTTATTCAAAATAGTTTGCTTGTGGTTTAGTTTTATGACTATTATGCTAAAACAATACTAATAATACTGCCATTAGATTCCATATGCTTTTGATGAATAACAATTGACAATGAAAATAAACTTTGGCACCTTATCAAAGGTGGGTGGGTGCAAACTACTTCAAAGCCTTATTTATGGTCAGTATGGTAGGATACATTCTTGAGGCTGTGGGACTTGGCAGCAATCTGCAGGGAAGTTTTTTGTCTGAACTCAGAGATGGTTTAACAAAATCCCTTGGTGCACATTTTCCTGAAAGTGGATTGGATTACCTGGAAAGAGTGTTGGAAAGCCATTACACACCAAATTATGGACTCATGTACATTCCTCATTAAGCCTTTCAGTGCAGTGAGAGTAACACCAATCAGGACACCAGTGCTTCCAAAAAGCCCAAACAGCTTCTACCACATTGACAAATGTGTAACAGGAATTATAAAAAATGATTTCTGATTCCGAATCCACTTAACAGTCCTGGGTGTTTCCACAAGCATTGAAAGCCAGAGTAGATTGTAACAGTAACCCAAGAAGATGGTTTCTACGCAACCATGGTTTGTTAATGATTCCATTATCTATGGTTACAATTTCCTTCCTAATATTCCAGTACTTGAAGAATAACTGTTATTAACAATTTACTTTATATATTACGCAAAACAACTTTTCAGTCATGTATTTTAAAAATTATAGAAGTCAGCACTGTAACTATAAACTATAGTTACAAATTATATAGTTGATTTTCTACTACACGTTATAAATCTAAAAGAAGTGGCTCATACAAGTCATTCAATCACAAGGTGACCCACACAGAACACACTGAATGTTAACTGTTGTGTGCAGCCGGCGTCAACAGTGCACTTTATAAATACAAATATTTTTCAAAACTCAGACTTCTTCTCTCATTAAATTTAATTTAAACTTATTAAAACCATAACTTCTTTTGCTGGAATAGCATTAAAACTGTCAGAGTACATTGTTAGTGTCCTTCTCCAGTGATAGATGATTCCGGTAAAACTGTATATAGAACTGAACGTCATGAAAAATGTTCAGTTGGAAGTGGTTGGAACCAGTTCTTGGTTTCCAACCATATCCACAACAAAGACTGATATATCTTATGTTTACTTTAAAGGGGCTCATGTTCTTTAAAGTTGCACCAGAACACAAAGACACCCAATGGAGAGGAATGATGAATATCCCTGATGATAATCTTCAGGTCTAATGTTAGACACGCTCCTATGCCTGTTTCTTTTTTGCACCACAAGACAGACTCTTTTGTGGCACTTCTCCCTGATGTGGCCCCTCTCTGAATCAGAAATCAACTTTAAAAGGCTACTCTCCTGGTCCGGCTCTTACAGTGCCATTTAATAAAGAATTACATGACAATACACTGCTTTCAGAGCAATAGGGACTGGGCAAAAGTGTGATTAGTGAAGCATACTGAATTTACACAGACTAATAACAACATCATGCACTGACCTTTCTTTTCAACCTCAGCCATACAGATAACCAAACTGTGCCACCAGAAAGTTATAAAACAAGCTGCTATAACTTAATGACACTTCTATCTCACAAAACCTAACACATTCCAACCCAATTTAATTTAATCCTTTTGTGTTGCACAGGACTTTAAAACTTTAAACTGAAATGAAAGAAAAACATGCCTGTCTTTAGACTCAGATGGCAAAGATGAATATTATCCCCTCTTTATGAATTTTAACTAATCCTTTACAAAACAGTGCAGCCTACATTTCTCAAACATTACACCCTCTCTTGCATTTACAAACTTACACTAACATCTTACAATCCACTTAAAGGAGCAGTTTACCCAAAATGTAGATTTTTCTGTCTGATGACATATGGGTTTTCATATTTTTAGCATGTAGGTGACCTACATTTGTAACCAAACTCCAAAAAATTGTAACCAAGTTTGTTTTAGACATCTGCAGCTTTTGACAATATAACCTGTGGTAACTTGATCAAAACTTAAAGACTTAAAGACTACACTACAATTAAGACAAATCAGGTCAGAACAAACTATAAGACAATTCATTTGACAACTTAAACTTAAAGTAAAGTTTGACATAGACAACAAAGTAGAAAATTTTAACTGCAAAATGTCCGTTTAATTTTATATAACCACACGGTGTTGATTTGTCGAGATATTAATTGATAGCCATGAATATTACAGAGTATGTCAGAACAGAGCACACTGTTCTATCAGTGTTTATTGTGATATGTGGTTTGGTGAATGGAAAGGAATCGGTTGTAACCACACCCATTTATGCAAAGCAACAATCACTATCATAAAAGTGTTTACACTACAATGACTACAGTACCAGTTTATCTTTCCCAAACAAACACGTAATAACCTTGTGTTACTCATCATTCTGGCATCATATCAGGCATTTACCTAGTGACTTACAGAACATATAAGATAAAAGACAGTAAGTGTAGCTGTTTGACATTGTAGAAAATGTTGATATTGTCACACTATCTCTTCTCTGTGTATGAAAAAGAAGGAGAGGCTGGACCGAGGGTGGGGCTGTCATTTGCAGAGCATTTTTCCAGGGGCCAATGATTGAGCAGTTCATTTTGACCTTGTAAAGGTCACAACAATGAAGCCATGTTTAATGTATCAAAACCATGTCTAACTAGGAGCATCAACTTGTATTATTGTGAATTATTTTACAGACAATGTACTCATGATGAGATGCCAAGATTATCAATTCAATAATCATTCAACTGAATAATCCTTACTGACAAAAACATAATCCATTGAATTTATGGCAGCTATGTTTACTGTCTGGATACGTGTACTGCTAAAATGCTTTTATTAGCACTCTTTTCTTTTATGTGTTAACATATTTCCTGTTACTATAAAATTAGTAAAAATAACTTATAAAATAACTCTTTATAGTATGACGTTTTTATAGTTTTTAGTTAAAACTCTTTATAAAATAACTCTTACTATAAAAATAAGTCCAATAGCATTTTGTTGACCACAGTTGTAGGCTGTGGTTTGCTACTTGCTATTGCTAATCAAAAGCAGGTGCAAGGGGTGTTGTCCTTTGACAGAACATATTACTGGTCAAATATTTGCAAGTGCAAGATGAGTCATTAATATTTGTAAGTTAAGTTTTCTAGAGGAGAAATGCTACTCATTTTAAATTTATTTAGTGCTTTAAGTTCATTTTTCATTACACTTGCTTCTGGAAAAATCTCAAAACAAGTAATGAACCCAAAGCCATAAGACTTTCATTAAGATTTTGTTGGTTATTTAAAACTGAAAGACTTTATAGCCATTTCCAGCCATACTAGCTGGAGACAGGAAATAGACCGTGAGCTTTTCAGTTAAAATGCCGAAGTCCAGATAATTATCAAACCTTTTAGCACTGTATTGCTGCAGATGAACTTCATGAAGAAAGAATTGTAATTCTTATCTAATGGAACATCACAGCTGGGTACAGAATGTACCAGGGTTCCTTTGTCAGTAGTGGCAAACTGGATAGTACCCACTGAAAGTCGAAACAGTCGTCATGCATCATAAGCGAGCAGACTAATCTTTTGTACAAGATAAAACCTTGATGGAGGTGTACATTTCTACAAGCTAAACAGACACAAAGCTGATTTTTGCCTGGGGTGTACAGGTGATATGCCTTCAGAGTGCTTGAGAGTACATGATACATAAGGGAAAAGAGGCCATTGAGTCCAAGAGACTGAGGGACCATTAATTCTTCTGATATACTTACAACCTTGATAAGACTTTGAAGCCAGAGCAGAGGCTCTAAACATTGTATGCTATGTACGGTATGCTGTTTATAAGAATTGAAATTGCTACATTAGCAGATATATAAACAGTTATATGGTGTTTGTGGCTGTATCAGCTGTTTTGTGAAACTAAAATTAAATGTACCATATTGCACAGGATGATACAATTTGTTATCCACAGGGTCCACAGAACTCATGCAAGACTCTGGGCATTTTAGTACCATGGATCTCCAGGGTCATGCATGGTCCAGCACATGATTCTGTTCCAGACCTACCAAGTTCTGCAACGCAAGTAATCAAGAGTGAACTATTCTCCCCATTTTACCTGCGGTGCTTGTAGCAATGAAAGGGCTTATTATTTGAACAGACCTTGGGATAACATTGGAGCAGCTGGAGGACTCAGGTTACCGGTCCACCTCTTAATAAACATAAATTAAAGGACGTCAAAGCTAACAATTGCTGCTACTGTTCTTTGCACAGGTTTTTCGCAACAAGACTAGTTTTCATTCTGTGTTAATCTGGTTTGATGAGTTGGTCTCTGAGTTTGGTATGTTTAACCGTGTGGGGTATTAAAATTAGAAGGATGATGTTCAGTGCTCACCAAGCACAAGCACTAAACTGCCCCCAAGAAACTTCCACATCCTCTAGATCTCGTTACGTTAATCACAATCGCATCCTTTTAGTTTCATATTTCAAAATTGAAAATGCAGAGGAAGTTAAAGTTGTTTGTGGCTTTGTCACAAATTACATAATGAGTTCAGTCACTCTGCTGCAAGATGGTAACAGATCTGCTTGCTGCTGGTGGGGTGTGTTCCAACAAACAGAAAAGATAACAAACTCTCTGTACTGAAAAGAGAAAATTAACAGAACAACATTGTTTATATTAGCAAATAAATTATACAATCAAATCATTTGGTTGCTGGTTGATTTTTCTGTTTGCACAGGTAAAGCTTGTAAATAGTGTTGTGGTCACACCTGCAGTCTGTGCTTTGGTAAATGTGAGGCAATCAGCATGTTGATGAGATGGTTTTCATGGCAACAGCCAAGGCCCTGTACTCCAAAATAGCCTTCGGCCTCAATTACCCAGAACCGAAAATGGTTTATTTTGGTCTAAAAGTTTTGGGTGGATCTTTGCTACTTGGCAAAAAGGCAACAGAGCATTTTACTGACGTTTAACAGTAAACAGGTCCATAAAACGTATTCTTGTACAATGTACAATGATGTAATTCTGTGCCATAACAGTCAAATTGCCACGAGAAAAGCATTCATGTAGTTTCATATTCTTGCCTGTGCCTTTACAGAGGGAGACAAGTGTGTGTGTGTAGTTGCAACAGCTGAATGTTTCCCTCAATCAACATTTCAGGGACTACACCCACTTCTATCAATGAATAATTAAACATAACTGGAATCTCATCTGATCCACACAAGGCAACATCATTTACTGAGACAGGAAATCTTGAAATGTCAGCACTGTATATAGGACCCATAACAAGTAAGAGGTTTATAAATGTGAAATCCTGTACCTACAGGATATTCTTGTAAAACTCTTTTTTTACCTTCTAAAACTGCCTCAGCATTGGTTTGATCCATGTTTAATTGCAGAACAGAAATATTTAAAAATGAATAAAACACAAAACAATTTACATTTTTAAACATAAAATAACATACAGTGATGCATAACATATATAATACATACACAATATATTATATAATGTATCATGAATTAGAAAGGAAGATATCAACATCATCACTGCTGATTTAATCATTTAGTAATTTTTATTATAAAACATTTTATACACCAAACACCATTATGGCCATTAGGCACAGAAGCCTGAAATGTATAGGCCTACCACTCCAACACACCATTATCACTGTGTAATTCTTTTATAAACCACAATCTCAGCATTGGGCATACATGTTTTCTAATATTAACAAAGCCATCATTGATCCATTCTAGCCCAGGGCATCCTCTGTACACTATTTTTAGCAGGGTCATGTGACTGAGCTGCTACCCTGTAATTGGTCAGCTAACAAATGATTTGGACATGTGGGAAGCTACTGATCTGGTCACTGATTACATGGTCGATGGTGGGGTCAGGTTACACCAAAGGGAAAAAACAATTGAGTTTACTGTTGGTTCATGTGATTTCATTCTCTGAAAGAAGCTACTTGTTTTACTATCCAATATGTTATCAGTGTTATTGTAAGTGTAAATGTAAACATGAATGAAAAAGTGAATGTTATATTTAAAGTAAATTTTATATCCATAAAACATATGCATCTATCTTTCTGTTACTACTTGAAAAAAAACCCTTTTCATATATTTGTTAGCATGAACGATTTGTGACATGATGTCTTTTTCTACCAACAACTAATAACTAAAAATGAAATCTTTGTTTAATTTAAATTTAAAACACTTAATAAAAACATTTACCATTTGTAGAGTGGAGATCTCAAATCCATTTCCTAATGAGTGGTTTAAGAATGTTTCCCATTAATGCTGGAAAAACAAGAAACATGAAAAGAATGAAAGATGAAAAGTTTCTGATTTGAAACCCACAAAACAAATGATGTAATCTACTACTACATTAAAGAAAATGGAAAGCTGTGTCATGGAAATATGAACACACAAACTGTCTAAACAGCAACTTATACAAAAGCCTTTTTTATAAGGCATTCTTTACAAATATATATTGTGTGAAATATAATGTGTGCACAAAGTTTATCAGTCTGAGGTAAGCATAAGATAAGTTTAACAGGTGTTAAAGCTTATCAATGACTTAACAAATAGATTAAATAAAATGCTTTAGTCCATATAAAAGTCAATAAAATAAAATTTTGAATCAATATTATGTTTAATAATGACTTAATGGTGTAATTTTTGTGCCAAAAGTAGCAGCAAATAAAAAATAAAATAAAAATAAAATCATGTTACTGAACAATCCTTGTTGGTCACAATCCATTGGTCAATCGAACAGACAGTCCCATCTTAAACTGACATCATTGCTTGTGTCAATGTTGCTATGACAAGCTGGTTTGGGAGTCACAAACAAATTAAACAATGTTGTGACGTTGCATGTTTAAAGTTCTCTAGGGAATTAATCTATGAATGGCTGAGTAAAGCTTAAGTTAAACCATCTAATTGAGCTTAGATAAGGGAATGTATTGTACTCATAGTATAGTATAGTAACATACACAGAAACATACTGCACTTCTAAGAGAAGACTAATCATTAAAAGGAGGTCTAATGATTAAAAACTTGAGATGCTAACACAAAGGTTTCAAGTGCAATACCAAGTAGCAGTAATCTAGGAACTCATGTGATATGCTCCTGCTATATTAACTCTATGCCCTTGACTGCCCCACAGTTAAAGGACTATAGGAAGAATTAATAAAAAACATCTGTTAAGTGGCAAGTCTTTTGACCAACAAGTCTTTAGGCCAACAAACAGTTTACAAGATTATGAAGGAGAGACTTCAAAGGAGAGACTTTAATCTAATATTTAAATCTAAGAAGTCAACTTCTGCTCCTTTTGACTGAATGCTGGAGGATTGTAATGATAAAAAGAACAGTGTGTATTCATCAGCAGAGTAGGGCTTTGTGGTTTCAATTTCAACATGGTCAGGGGTATCAACAATAGACTGTTGTGTGTCATGTTTCCACAGTATGAAAACAAAACCCTTTAAATGCAGCTATTTAAGGGTGAACTGACTAATTGTTTTTCTTTTGATAAAATAATTTCTCCTATGCCTGTTTAATATAATGGAGCTATGACACTATGATAAAATTGCTCTGTCTGAACAGCCCTACATAGCAACATTGACAGAGCAACACTGGCTGAACCAATGGTATGAGATTGGGGTGGGACTATCTATTTTGATAACCAATAGCCAACAGGCGAGTGATTGAGGAAACTATTTGAAAACAAACAATACTTTTAACAATATGTTTTGCTAAGCAGGTTTTTTATAAGAGCTGAGCTCAACAGGCACAATTTTTCATATGAACTGACTTGCCATAAAGAGACTTTGGTTTCAAGCAATATAATTTTAAAATATTTTTGTTGCCCCTGATTTGATAACAGGGTATTGTGATATATATTATGGCAAACAAACTACAGCAGTGTCTGACACAAGAGCAATTATACTTGCTGATCAAAAGACATCTGCTTGTATATCTGACAAGTAGGTATAATAGCCGGCATTTACCATTACCTGGAGAAAGGGCAAAGTCTGAACAAAATACTACACAGTACTAATCAAGCATGAAACAGCTGAAAGAGCAATAATGGACCATTAGTTTAATGTTTCCATATTTTTAATTTCACACTTCTTACAATCTCAACATTTTCTAGGAATTGAGGGTAGGGAGGACAGAGTTTATTCAGTTGGTGTGAAGGGCATGAATGTCTTTTGTGTAATAATTGTCCCAGAAAAGTCTTTTCTGTCGTATAAATGACATCTTTATATATCCCTAACTCTCCCTCAGCACCACAGGTGACCCTAAAGATTTCAAACCTGACAGCAACCTTTATCCACAATCAGCTCTGTTGCTAAGCAACAGCTATCAGCACTGCCAGGCAACACTTTTGTCTATTCCTGTCATAAGCCACTTCTCAACAAACCAATCTTTTTAGTCAAGTGTTTTGGTTGAGAGGTTTTTTAGTTCAAAACCACATGTCGTAATTGGATGACATCTTAAGCTTGCCTACATGAAAGCCAACACTGTATCAGCCAGGTAGGCCATTCAGAATGTTAAAGTTATGCACTAACTGAACATAAGACTGGCCAATTATTTAGCACCAATTGGTAAGTCAAGTTTGCTTTTAAAGTCTGTTATGAATAATTTGAATGTTTACAATTGTTTTCAACCACAACTGATTTACTGTTATCAACTTTGGACCATATGGCATGAATCCCAGAATACAATCCCCTTTGCACTGAAAGTATCATTAGCCATCTAGAAAAACTCTCTTATCACCACATAAAAGTCCTGGTTAACCATTGCATTCTAATAAAATAACATAGAAACCAATCAGCAAGTAAAATGCATTACAACTTAGTGATGTGACCCTAACCTGCTTTGAGTAAATGATTACTCAATCATTATAGCATGCTACTGATTTGAGTGTATGGCAGGCACAAGCAATTCAGAGAATTTTGACTTTTACACCTTACCTTACCTACAGCTACATTATATACTATAAGTGCCATTCATACTTAATGTACTTATTCATAGGTATGAAATGTGAAATAGTGTGTGTGTATTTCACAGTATGTGTATTTCACATCCTTCATGAGGAGTGAACACACACACCAGGAGCAGTGGGCAGATATCACTGCAGCACCTGGGGAGCAATCAGGGGTTGGGTGCCTCACTCAAGGGCATTGGCTCACTGGAATCGAACCTGCAACCTACTGATTACAAGCATAACTCCTTAACCAGCAGACCACAACTGCCATGTAATGTAAGGTAACAATAATATTAGGACATTTATTTTATGAAACCTAAAATCAATAAAAAAACAAGCAATGACATCATTAAATATGATTAAACATGAAGTTTTATGTTTGTGAGTGATTAAG
This sequence comes from Yasuhikotakia modesta, assembly GCA_036877545.1. Taxonomy (NCBI): domain Eukaryota; kingdom Metazoa; phylum Chordata; class Actinopteri; order Cypriniformes; family Botiidae; genus Yasuhikotakia; species Yasuhikotakia modesta. Next base: position 13,041 of record JBAJNP010002217.1, read on the forward strand.
TGAACTACTGTTGGGCCTTGTGTGTGGATGTCACATTCTCTCCAGCTTATCAGCCCAGAGCAATGTACAAAATCAACTTGTAGCCTGCTTAATCTACGTCCACTATGTGAAATTTCAACCTCAGCCGCATTGAGAGGATTTGAGATTTCACAGGTCAGTGCCCTGGTGGTATGCTCTATGAACAGCAACCAGGAGAAGGATTTGGACAAAAAACAGAGCTAAGTCTTGGTTAAAAGTGTGCACTGCTTTTGGAGATTTTACATTCACCAATGTCTAAGAAGCAAAACAACAGTAGGGTAGAAGGGGATGGACACAGTTACATAAGCAGAAGACAGTTACAAATAAACTGATTCTGAAATAGAACAGTTGGTTACTAAAATGAGACAGTATTTTATATAAACAGTTTTACAATACAATCTGTCACATGACAGGCATAATGTTTAGGACAAAGCGCTACCTTAGAACTATAAGGTTAATGATATATTCTTAATTTAATATAACTTAGTGACACTATTAAAGGTGTTTTATTTTAAAAAATGCATTTTAGGTGTTTAATTTGAAAAACAATCAGTTTTGGTATATACAATGCAAAAACTTAAGACCTCAATACCTCAAAATGCAGACAGAACCTCATATTTATTATAACCTCAAAAATATGTCTGCAACAGTAGTTACTACACATCGGTATTTAAAATCAAACTCATTTTCATTCACTTCTTCCTCATATAGTGTACTCAAATGTCATTCACTTTAAAAGAAATAGCAAAGAAATGAGTGATTGTGTAGATGCAGCAATGGTTTTCCCATCGATACTGTGACCTGTCAGACAAGTTTGGAGGCAGGGATGGGTTAATTATACACTGCATACCGTATGCTAAATACTTTACTTTGTATCTTGTCTGTAATGGGTTATATTGCTGATATAAGATGCTTCAGTAAACATAATCAGCAGGTTGTGGCAGTTTGTGTGTGAATTTACCCTCAAAGATGACATGAGGTTTATTAATGCAATAGGTTCAGTCAGAATACTTGGCTGTGTTGGATGGGCCAACAAAAGAAGGGAGGAAGAACTCCAATTCTTAGCCTGCAAATATAATAATCATTATCTTACCATACATTTATAATCAGTACTGAGCTTTCTGAAGCTTACTAATTATATCATGTGTCGATATGTATTACAAATATTGATTGCCACCCGATACAGTTAAAAACATTAGAAACTGAGAGTTAATAAGTGTGCAGAATTGAACAGTAGATTTATGACCAGCTTGATTAAATACTATTGACAGATGTTTTTTTATTTTTGTTTATTATCGTGCAGCAGATGTGAATGAGTCTCACTTATGTCCTGCATTTTTTATACCATCAGTAACAAACTGGCTCTAAGACTGTCACATGCATGTTTTTAAGACACATCAGAATCAGTCAGGCCAGATCTCACAAACTGCATCAGATTTCTGTCATCAAACAAAAAGAACTGCCTGTTACAGTCACTGTCTTTAAATGGGATGTATTGTATTATTGCATTAAGGAAAGACATTAGTTACCTTATTTAAAAAACATAAGACATAAGATGCAAATTCACTACAATGTAACCAATACACACACATAATTTTACAGTATACAGTCTATAAATCACTGTGATGTCCATGACTGCCGTTGTTGTTGAAAACACATGCAAAGTCAAAGGAAAGTCCTTTCAATGTCATTATGACAATGTCAAAGGACATCAACATGGTACAAGTGTTGGAGTCTCCTTCAAAAACTGCTCTTACGTTTAAGTCCAGTCAATCATTCACTCCCTCACTCACTAAGGAAAGACTTGAATAAAGACTTTAACTGATGTTCCATGTAAAAGTCGGCTGCTTGTTTCCTATAAGAAAGCTATTAAAGTACACATGGTTAATAAGTGATTTTTGTCTGACTTCTGTAGTAACACACAGATCTGAACTTATCTTTGACACAGGAAAACACAAAAAGGCCTAAAGTGTTTTTGTCAAAGTTTACATTTAAATGTCCCTCCCTATATAAATGATTTGTAGGTCATTAGCTTTATAACTTCAGGTGTGGTGATTCATTTTCATTTCAAAGTATATTCAAAGTATGCCTTTTTTCATTAGTACTTGTATTACCTGAGAATCAACCCGAAACCTTTGTGCTGCTAGTAATGCTCTATCAACTGAGGTACAGGAACACAGGATTCATCCACTAGCTTAAGAAAAATGCCTATGTAACAATTTTTACCAGTTATTATACAAGGTTTCTCTGTCATTGAACAGCTGTTTGTTTCTATGAAGAAAGGTTAAATACTGCAAAACCTTTCCAGGCTAAAACAACACGGCCTGTGACACAAATTCACAGAGTCAGCTTTTTCAGGAGGAAAAGGAAAGATTAACCATCAGCACTTTCCATTTTCTGAAAAATGTAGCACTAAACCACTTGAATAGTAAAGCTGTCAAAAGTTTTATCTTTGACTGGGTGTCTACAAGGAACCATAGCTAGCTTTGATATTTTAGACAACCAAAGGACCTAAAACTGTCTTATATGATTATGGCTTAGGAATTTAAAAAAAACAAAAATGCCATTTAGATTTACACAGAATTTATACATATTTCTCTCTTAACTGCTTATTATGATTCACTTTCAGATTTGTAGCTGTTAAGGAGAAAGAATGTCATAAAGAGAGTAAGTTATTTTGGTCCAATATTTCATGAAAATGCCCCCTAATTTGCTTATAATGACCCTTTTTATTCTGTAGGTCAAATGTTTTTTAAGCAATCTGGGGTGATTTGATCTTTTGCTTAATTAGAGCTGTGATCTCTTAACTCTCTAACCAAAAGCCTTTGCATTGTTACCCCATATTTGTAAATATCAAACACCAGTACCCTGACTTTAATAAAATAGGACGATTTTATTGCCCAAGTTGCTATTTCATAACTCAGGAGCCATTTTTAGTTATGTTTCATCTGAGCTAACTTGAAATAAAGGTATAAATATCTATCTATAGCTCAGAAAATTTGGTCTTAATTTCTCATTGCCTGAGAAAATCTGAGCATAAGTTTAGACATAATTGAGGTGAAATGTGAAATTACTAGGAACTGTTGTTCAGAATAAAGGGTTTATTTAGTCTCCATCTAATTTCATTTCAAGGTTAAGATTTTTCTTTACCATGTGACCTGTCAAATCCACCCATCACCAGTTCTGAGAAATGACACTTGGGTTGCTTTAAATTCTGAATTCTGAGTATAATCATAATCAAAGTCCTGAGAAAGACAATAAGCACAAATACCACCTCGGTGTAGAAAGCAAATAAATAAAAGAGATTTCTTTCTAATGGTGGCTTTGTAATGAATTTAAAGACAAGTCACAACTACAACTTTTTGTTTAAAAAAGATTTGTCTAAAATTTGTTTAGAGGAGTCAGTCTGTTAACTGCAATTTGTTTGTCAGTTTAAATTATGCTCAAAAATGTTGATACCTTAACCTTTCTACATTTTAAATAACATATATTTGCTTTAAATAATATTTTAAAATATTTTAATTACTTTTATATTTTGTATTCGATACGTAAATGTTGCTGTAACAATAATAGCTGATTTAGAAAATCTATCTAGATGGGACAACCAGGAATGTGACCTGGGCTCTGTGATGAAGATGGCCATCAAAGCAAGTCTTTCAACTACATCTTGCTTAGTTCTGTGTCCAATCAATTCTAGTGGTGGCCCTGAATCTTTACTAAACAGCAATTACATTAGCAGTTGCTTCAAGTTTAGTCTGAGTGTGTATTGCTATGGGGAATGTACATGTCTATCCTGAATCTGTCCCTCTGTCTTTCCCAAATTTATATTCAAGACACACCACGGTAAACCTTACAGGAGAGATTGAACAGTTGGACAATAGTGTGAATGTGATTGATATAGTGTGAACAGAAAGAACTGATTCATTACATATTCATTAAAGCAATAATTATTGTTCAGTGAAATGCCCTTGACTGAGATGGGTAATCATTATTCATTATCATTATAGCAGCCCATCTTCACTTCATAAAAATTACTTTACAAGATTATTTAACATGGATCCTCAACACGTTTGTCAGGAGGGAACACACCGATAAAGACAAAAAAAGGATGTTAATGACTCTGTCAAGTGGCATGATATATTCCATTTATCATACTGAATAAAGAGCTGATTAAAAATACTGATATATTGATATAAAATATTGACATTTGTAGATTAAAAATCTTGGCATCTACCCCAGTGAAAAGCCATATATGGTGCCCTTAACAGGCAAAATCAGAAAGCATTAATCTTGCCAAAGTCACACATTATATTTTCAAGCTAGATTTAACAGCAGAATCTGAAACCTCAGTTCCAGAACACAACATCCCCACCGAGCCATTTTTAAGGTTGTAGAGCAGCTGGTATTGTTGCAACAGATGAAGCCGTACCACTCCACCAGAAAGGCAAAGCTTTCCTCCTGTGTGTAGCACAACAAAAACAACAAAACAACACAGTGAATCTAGGCCTGGCAGGGGTATGTCACTGATTTGACCCTCCTGCTTGTACAGGGAGATGTTACAGCTGCTGTCTGACCCTCACAGACAAGCAGCTGGGCCTGTTAACATGCTGTGTCAGTGGTTCAGACCTTAAGTCAGCCTTTGATCCCCAGAGAAGCTTCACTGCAGATGGGATCCAATATCCAGCTGCTTAAACTACTGCTCCTGAATCCTTGCAATACTACTTACACAAACATCAGCATTTCACTGATTGGATAAGATTATTTGCAATGAAAAATATTCTATTTTGGACAATATACAAAACGCTGGCCTATATTATAAATCTACAGAGCTGTAGTTGGGCATGGGAGGGAGACAGTATAGTATACATTAACAGCTAGCATTAGTGGTAGTAGTAACATATAATATAACAACTAAATAACTTATAATGTTTGGACACCATACAAAAAACACCAGTGAACATAAGGTAACAAATACCTAAGAAGCTTTCTGAAGTAGATATCAATATCATGGCAAGTTCCTCATTTCACCTTGACACAAACGCAGAGGTGCCCTTAAACAAAAACATGGAGGCTATGTTGTTGATTGGATCTGAAGATTGCCACCATGTGGGAGAAATTTGGTATAAAAAACGTGTTCATAATGTGAGTATGTACCTAATAGCGTCTAGGCCTACAAGTTGAAACCTGTTAACTAGTAACTCATAGTATAAATCATTGTATCCCTAATAACACAAAAAATACAAAGATACTGCAAGGCATAATTAAATGATTACATACCATAATAGCAATGTTTTGTTTTTTGAGATTCTTTCCAATGTTCATAGAGGTAACCTGTTAACAACCTTTCAACAACTGACTTGATTCTATCCTAACTAATTCACCAGCAAATTATTACAATATAACATTAGAACCTTCTCATCCAGACCTGTAGCACTTTATACTACATGGCTCAACAGAATAATATTTTAACATAACAACATAACATTAACATAATTTAGTGGTTATCTTAAATATTATTTGGTCTTATTTCTAAGAAAATGCTATTTTTACCTCAGTCAACTACGTCAGAGATGATGAGTGGCTTCCTATTCCACATCCTTTTTCAATCAATTTGGTCAACCACTACAGTTTCTAATGTTTCAACATAGGCAATAAATAGCATTATAATACATACATTTTGTAAACACTTTTTTGGAGAAATGGTGTGAGTACTAGACTAAAGGATTAGGGTTTTTTTTTTGTTTTGTGCCCAATTAGTTTTATTCTGTATACGTGGTTAAAAGTACCTGTTGTTTGATAAACTGTGAAGATGGATGCCAATCATTTCCCAGCACTTAACTTTATACTAATATATAAATACCATTATACTCTACTACAGCTTTGTGCAAAATGTGAGCTGTCCACACACGGCCTGGGCAAAAAGTTACCTGAGGACAGCTTTGTGCATTATATGTATGAAAAAGATGAAGCAAAACTTATGGCTTTCTCTAATATTAGAACTATAAATAAACCATGACGTGCACCCAGTGTTAGTGTACTTGTTGTTCTGTCATAGAAAACCAAAGTTGTTTCTCAACATGTTTTCAGAAGAAACAAGAGCACTATGAGGGGACACATGGCTTCAAATGAACATTCCAGACTGACAAAACCACAGACTTTTGGTTAATTATCCTGGCCAGATCGAACTGGAAATATCTAGGCTTATCTACCTCTAACACTCTGAAAAATAGGGCTTTCCTTTCTGAGCCCTTCTCAAAAGCTACAACTTTCTCAGACACCCGCTGTTGCCCTATGGTATCATTGCAAACATTTCATGCTGTCTGCATGGAGATGGATAGATGTACAGTACTTAAGGAGGCAGAATGTGAATTGGAGCAAAAACAGAGCAAAAAGACGATGGACAAACGTATTATGTTACTCACAGGGTAACAAGGTTTAGATAGATGTGAAAATGACACTAAAAAACATTTTATTTCACTTAATGAAATTAAAGCCTTTGTTCAACTGACACTTTAAGCTAATTTAAATGTTACCGAAACCATCTAACTTTACGAGGGCAATTCTAGAAAGAGTGAAGTTGTAAAAACCCCCACACAACCAATCCAGTTTTCGTGCCGGCACAAAAAACAACCAGCTTTAACCTGCCAAAACCACATTCAAATCAAAGTCAAAATCCTCAGTCAAATCCTGACATCTAGTGGTAGATCTAACGTGAGACTTCAGAAAGTCAACACAACTGAAATGCAAAAGTTGTTCACAAATTACGCAGTTATGTGCCCGTAACGTCATCAATTAATGATGACGTTATTTCTTGACTAGTAGTTAAATATATTAATGCAGCAACCATTACTAGTCTTTATTTTATTTATATGGTTCTTGTTTCCTGTTTTACTTAATATTTACTTTTATGCTTACATGTTTCTTTTTATTATACGTAATACATTCTTTTAGTGCAAACATCACATCTGACCAGTTTTTATTAGTGTTTAAACTTAATATAGCATTTCCCTCAAACCACAATTATGCATGATAATAACAGTTCAAGATTTCAAATTAAAAGACAAAAAAACATAATATTACACTTACCTTGTCCGACTATTTACTTACCTTGGCCTATATAAGTTTTTTAGTTTTTTATTTTATTGTTTGCTGAGTATTGTTTCACAAACCGTTAGTTTGTATTCCTTTAGCGTTAAAAGAAACTCTCATCACCATAGCAACAATCAGACAGGATACAATCCATAATTTAAAATTATCTGCTGTAAATGTATATATTTACCAAGCAGCCTTTCAACATCTCACTATTTTCCTTAATAAGATGAGCGAGTTTATAAACGTTTACGGAGCAAATGTGAATGTTTATTCGACTTCTGTTGTAACCCGGAAGTAATCGTTTCTGACATCTTCCGCTAACTGACACATAGCATGTGAGTTTATTATGGTTTAGACACTAGTTTCAGTTTAGCCCAATATGGCATTTTCTGGCAAAATAATATGGCATTTGACTACAGTTTAACCTTATTCATAATATATGAGATAGAAATGCTTTAGATCTATATTAATATAAGAACAGTATATTTTGGCAGTATTTCAAAAGTTGGTTTATGTTTAATTTATACTGGTCAAAGTATCTGGTCCCTTGTAGTCATTTCTGTTTCAAAAGCAATTCAAATGGATCGCAGACCACTTATTTTAGATGGAGGATTAGCAACAGAACTTGAAGCTAGTGGGTTTCAGTTACAGGTGGGTACAAAATGCTCAAGTATTGTAGGTGCGTTGCTTTAAAATATTGCTAAATAAATTAAGTAAAAACGCAATTTTATGTCTACAGGGAGATCCACTGTGGAGTGCAAGACTTCTTTATACAAACCCAAAAGCCATTAAGGATGTACATTACAGGTAACGTTCCTTATGTTAACTGATATGCTCTGCACTCATTCTGCATTGAATGTGCCTAAACTTGCTCTTTTTATACATGTGCACGAATCTTTAGCTGAAGTCTTAGTTTAATAAAATTGTATTTAAAAAAAAACATATTTTTATGTGTTTTGTCAAATGTGTTTATTCTTATGTCAAAAAGAACGGTATTCTATCAGATGTATGATTCATTGTATATGCTAATCTTAATAGATACCTCCAAAGTGGTTCTGATGTCATAACAACAGCCACGTATCAGGCCAGCATTGAGGGGTTTGTGAAATATCTTGGGCTTGGACCTGAGGAGGCTCAGCAGCTGATGATGTCAGGTGTTCAACTAGCAAAAGAGACAGTGCAAGACTTCATGTCTCACACCACAATGTCAGGTGTGTGTAAGTCTAACTCCTAAACTTGCTAAATATCAGGCATTGTACAAATTGCTTAGGTAATTGAAGATAAAGAGCGCAACATAAATGTCTCAATATTATTATATTCCTTAGAAGAAAGAAGACGACCTTTGGTTGCAGGTTCAATTGGTCCTTATGGGGCATTCCTACATGATGGGTCAGAGTACACTGGGGCATATGAGGACGGACTGACAGTGGAGGTAAGACAAAATGGCTCTTCCTGTCTACCCTGGCAACCTCTGTTTAATGTTTTCTTTCCTTAGGAGTTGAAAGACTGGCATCGTCCACAAATCCAGTGTTTGGTAAAAGCTGGAGTTGATCTTGTTGCCATGGAGACAATACCAGGTCTTAAAGAGGCAGAGGCTTTAGTAGAGGTTCTGAAAGAATTCCCTGAAACTAAAGCTTGGCTTTCGTTTTCCTGTAAGGTGACTTATTCTAATAAATACACTATTTACATACACTTCATTATATATGATACAATATATGATAAGATATGATTTGCTATTTGTGCTTGATCTGTTTCAGGATAGTCATCATATTTCAAGTGGAAGGACATTTTCTGAGGCAGTTCAGGTGGCGTGTAGGTCCCAACAGCTGGTTGCTGTTGGGCTGAACTGTTGTCCTGCTTCTCTTGTGAAGCCCCTTCTAGAGTCAGCCAAGTCACACAAGAAAGCAGATTTTAGCTGGGTGGTCTATCCCAACAGTGGAGAGGGCTGGGATTCCATAACAGGGTATGTTTAATCAGTGCCTTCTGATTTAATGTATTTACTTATATATTTACTTTAAATGTATTTTTATTTATTTGTTTATTACATCTCAGTCTGTCTATGGTTACAAAGTTCTCAAGATAATACACAATTCTGAGACATAAAAAGTTCTTACCAATTACTTGGAAAGTCATAGAAAATTGGTTAAACTGTGTTGTAGCCCCGATTGTATTTATTTTTATCATAACATTGTGATACTATCATAACATTGTGATGGTAAATTGCAGTTGGAAAGCAGAAAAATGGACATCATTTGCAAAATTAAGCATTGACTGGAAAGAACAAGGAGCTTTGTGGATTGGTAAGTAATTGCTGAAAGCAGTAAACTCATGCAAAAGCTCAGTATAGTACTTGATCATTGGAATAGTTATTTTGTGTTAATAGGTGGTTGCTGCAGAGTGGGTCCTGCTGATATAACCGAGCTTAAACAACTACTGCATGGGTAGCCTGTTGTCTAAGAAGGTGTATAAATGTGTTTTTATGAATGAAAATATCAATGCACTATATTCACATGAACATCATACATTAGATGTTGCTGTGAGTGGATTTTATGCCTCTCTTTGCATAATCAAATACGGAACAGAACTTTAAATCAACAGTACAATAACACACTGTTTGACAGTGTAAAGTTTGCACAAACATTTGTCTGAATTCTTGATGCTGTTGTAAATGTTTGTTCTAATTTATTATTTTTTTGCATCACAAAGACATCATGTTATGGAAAGCAATAATAAAAATATAACAAACAAACATTCAAGGGGTAAGAACCATCTTTTTTCCACCATTCAGCTGCAAGTTTTATTTTACATTGAAAATATCTAATTTTAGAAGAACTATATATGAAGAATATCTGTACATCAAGTTGTCAAGTGAATACTTATTTAACAACAATTGACTGCTGTTGCTTTGCAATATTACACAGATCCAACTGCTACAAGTCAAATTTGGGTGAAAATTGAGCACAGAAACTGTCTGAGGCTTTCATAGACAACAGAAACCCCACAATATGTCTATCTGCTTGTAAAAGCAGGTCTACGGCCCTTAAAGTACAGCAGCGTTTGTGATTGTTAAAAGTGACGTTCTTTGTTGTCCTCCATTCCAGCTAGTGGCGGTACTGACTTTCAATGCTACAGTATATATATAATGGCATTTGGTTCAATTACCGAGTCCAAACCAAAGAACAATATGTGCATATAGCATTTTAAATATTTACATTGAACATTTGGCATTTACCAGATGGTTTTAACCATAAAACCATAAATGTTCATATAGTGAATTGTGCCACTGGTGTTTTTGGTGCAATTACCATACCAGAAACTTTCAGTGGTTATTATCCATTTGTATACTATTGTTATGGTATTTTGGTCTTTTTAAAATCTTTTGAGTTTGCCCTAAATAGCCTTATAAATAGACTTTGCTGCTAAAAATAAATGATAAACAAATAAACAGTCTTAAACTTTTTCAGCTGTTCTTTGAGGATCATGAAACGGGAAACCTTTATCAAGCCACTTCTTAACAATAGTAATGAGTTTCATTACTGCTTAAATTGAAATTTGATGATTTCTTTCCATGTTTGTTTTTAGGTACATCGTTGTGTTGGTATCAGGGTCTAAATTTTGTACCTAGTTTTTATCAGGAAGAAGGTCCAGAGATTAAATGGTTTTCTTTTTAAATGCTAAACAGACACTGGCCGTAAATCAGCCTCCAGGTATTAAGGATATTTCTGCTCACCACAACTGTTGAAAAAGAGGAGATGGAGGCAGTTTTGTGAAATCTCATTTCCTCAGCAGAAAGTTGCAGTTTTAATAAGAAAACATATCCCAACTCTTTTATATAGGTTTACTTGATTCATTTCCATGTTAAGGAAACAACACACAATGCTTCATTCAGCTTTAGTCATCCACATGTAATCTATGATAAACATTCAGTTACCACACTTCTGTTTAGCTGTTTGTCACATGCAGTCCAAAAGGCTGAGACAACTAGCAAAAATGCTTTACTTTTGCATTTTTCTAGTTGAATACATTAAATACTATATTATCAACATAATGCATAGAAGTTAAAATAAAAAATATCAAGAATGTCTTTATGTATTACTGTCATTGACTGGCTACTTTGTGTAATACCCATTGACCAATATTACACAGAAATGGTATAAAAAATATTGATTTTCAGTGAACCTTTGTTACCACGACAGCTTAAAATGCTAACATCTCGTTTAACTGGCTTTTCAAGTTTGTGGCATGCTGGAGGAAGAAGAGGCCGTAAACATTTCATAATGGATTTTTCAACTAACACAACAGTTACAAAAAAGGCATATTAGTTGTAACTAGTCTTTTGTTTATTACAACTAACATTAACAAAAGTAAGTATCTTTATTTTGAAATGAGTAGTTCAAAATTATTAAATAAGGTCATGTACAACTCCAGAAACATGGTTCATATCACACAATTGCCCATGATAGAAGTGTTTGTCTCATCTTTTATTCTTTCCTTTTCATATTGATATGGACCTACCTAGTGTATATTTTTTTCCTTGTGGCTGTACGCTCTGTAGCAACTTTTTAACAACTTCCAACCTCCCCTTTTTCACAAGGTCCCTTGACAACTCGGCCACCTCATCTGTGTGTGCTCGACACAGTGCCTTTAGTTCAGTCTGAACAATGTTTTTCCCATATCTCTCCTCTGCCTGCTTTAAACATTCCTCTAATTGGAAAATCACATCCTCTGTGTCCCTCCCACTCTGGGCGAAGCTTACAAGTATTGCCTGTAGCAGACAACGCAGGACCTCCGTGTCTCGGATGCTGGGGGGTTCGAGTTCAAGCGCTTGTCTAAAACAGTCTATTGCGTTCTTCTCCTCTCCTTTCAGCAACAGGCACCGACCACGTAGGAGTTGTAGTTTTGAGATCGTGGAGCCCAATGGACACTGCAAAGCTTTTGCTAAACTGACCAGGGCTTGGTTTATTGCCATCTCATCAACCAACAGGCTCTCCTGCAGGGCATCCACACCCATGTAGTAGTAGACCTGTTTGAAGGGGAGCGATGGATGTTTTATAGAACAGCTGTGTTATGTTTAACTATATGCTATTTTGACAAGGAAGTTGCAACTTACCTGACCCATCTCCAAATGAGTCCTCAAACAGGGTCGGACTGCCAAAACACGTTCTAGGTCAGCGCGGGCCTCTTTCAGAATGTGGCGATCAGGAATTCCACCTTGACCACATTTAGCCTTATCCAGATCTTTTGCGTAAATTGTGACACCAAGCTGGAGAGAATGTAAATAACAGGTATAAATTTCAGGGTGAACATCAAAACCATGAGACAAACATAAAAGTTGTGTTAAAACATTTTTCAGAAATGATATTTAAACGTCTGCAAGTATTCTGCAACAACTTATTGTCATATTTTAAGTCTGACATGAGTCACTCGGGTGAGGTTCTAAGTAATGCTTTGTAAACATTATAAAGCCAAGGGTGTGATTTAAGGTGACAATTCAGTTTATCATCATGTGATTTCCTTTAAACAATGATAAGCTAATGGGTTAGGAAGTATTCCATGGCAGTACTGCCTGCTCATATATAGACATATACGGAAATAGTGTATTCATATCTTTAATTATTTGTTGAATGCCTTTTAAAGTGGCTTTCAAGTGGTTTCTTTTACCTTGGCACGAGTGCAGTATGCTTGCCAGTTGAGTTCGGCATCAGGCAGAACACTTAAAGCCATGTTGCAGACACCTGTGGCCATCTCCAGTTTTCCTGACAGGTAAAACACGTTTGCTAGCCTGTTGAGTATCAACGCATCATCTGCTGCAAGTTTAATGGCCTGTGGAGGGGAGGTGACCAATAGAAATAATCATTTTGACCTTATTACACCTCATTGTTAGTCACACTTATTTTTCTGTTATCCTTAATGTCTCCCATCTCAATTAATGAGCATATTTTTAATTATACCAAGCATTAAAGACTAGGCACTGGTATCTACAGTCAACAGAGAGTTAAATTAAGTGGAAACAGTTGTGTGAAACAACCTCAGACTGGAATAACTTGCTTGTTTGGCTACCTAAATACTAGCCTGACCAAATTAAAACAGTCAGAATTTTTCCTGGCCTGACATACAGTACCGATCCATAACATGTCAATGGGTCCGATCCAGAGAAACCACAGTCATGGACCGACATTGGCACAGTAGAAAACTCCTCCGTTCGCTCCAGCATAAGACCTATATAGCACCAGCTCAAAGCTAGAAACACAATTAAACAGAAAAGAAAGAAATTTTGTCATATAACATAGACTTTGTCTTAATGATCGCTTGGCATTTGAGATGCATGAAAAATGTGTAAATATCTGCCAGAGGCAAGACGCTGAAAAAGGCCATGTAAGAGCCAAACATGTTGCCAAGTGACAACATAAAACAGGAAAGTCTGGTCTGTTTATAATGTGGGACCACACTGTAACTGACTAAATGAAAATCACCTTTGAGATGAGCATTGTCAGATTTTAAAGTCTCAGTGAGAAGTTTAAGGCCCTTGTTGAAATAAGTGAGTCTTGTGATTTCAACATCTTTTGAATCCCTCACAATGCCATCTAACCTAAAAAACAAAACATGCAATAGTTTAGGGCCTTGTGTTGTCAAATGTTTAATAAGGTGTTAAAAATTACATTAAAAATGAATGTTGGAATACTACCTTATGTAAATTGTTGCCATTTTGAAACACCAACTTCTTTTTTCCTCTACTGGTATCTGTGGCAAGCCAAATGGTAACACATTAACCATCAAGGTCCACATTATTGGATAATCTACTACTTCTTAAAAAATAGAGGCTGCTATCATCTCACCAGTTCCCCTCCGTAATCAAGTGCACGGTTGTATAACATCAGCGCAGTTGTCAGCCTTTCCCGTAAATCTTCATCTCCTTCCATCTCCACATCATGAGGATGAGCATATGCCTGCTCAGCCAGGCACTGAGCAGCCCTTAGCCTGCAGTCTGTCTGGTTCTTCCCCATGTCTGTACCCATCAGGGCAGCCACACGCTCCACACACTCACTCTCCTCTGACTCACGACCCAGACGCTCATAAACATAACCCAGGTTGGCCCAGGCGTTGAGGTTTTCAGGGTCCTCCTGGCAGATGTTGCGAAAGGCCTCCTCAGCTATCTCCAGTTCATCCATATGAAAGGCAAGCAGGCCCAGCATATTGCGCACAGCATACTGGAGTCGTCCTGTCTCAGCTTCAAGCTCAGCCCTGAGGCTTTCACTCTTGAGTTGGGTGTCTCTCTGCCGAAGGGTAGCTGGTCCGTTGGGCTCCCCGTTCAGATGGAGATCCAAATGAAAGTGGCCTGGGATATAGGCCATTCCCTCGATCAGAGACTCAATGTCGTCCTCTGTGCTGTCCTCCATGGTCACCTGCACATATGTACTGGCAATGCTTGACTAAGATAGAAGCTCTTTAGTGCAGATATCTTATAAGAAAAACAGGAAATACAGGTTTGAAGAGGAGGAGAAATAAGACGTAAGGAAAGACAGAGCGTGTGCTTTCTTGCTTCCTGCAACAGGTTTCTCCACCCATTCTAAACATTTAAACTAACTATTTAAATAAATAGGAAAATATGGGCGTTGGCACATAGCACGTGTGTAAAGAATGTGTCTTGTTTTCTGAAGTTTAAGAGCAGAATAAAACACAAATGTGACGTTTTTAATAAAAAGGTTCATGTTCAGTAAATCAGTTCATTATTTTTTTCGTAGGTGCAATTTGCACTTTGACCACTAGAATGAAACCTTCCACCAAGTATTTTGAGCATGTAAAGACAAACAGCGTAATAAGGGTCAGAATAGGGCCAGGTAGTATTTCTCAATGTGCTGTTGAATCTTTCGATCAAAAATGTCTTCAGAGCCAGATAAGGCATGATGCATACTAACAACTAAAAGTCATGTTTCTGTTCTGGTAAAAGCAAGCACTTTATTAACATAATTTACATTCTAAATACAATACCAAAAATCATGACACCTAGTCATGAAACTTAAAAGGAACACCCATGAAAGAAACAGTCACCCAAAAATGAAGATTTTGTAAGCTGAGAGCTCACCAAAAGCATATAAGCAATCTATACAGATAGATATATAGATTAGATATTTCTGTGTAGATGTATATAATGTCACTGCATAGATATTATTAGCAAAATAATCTTGTGACTCATGACTCCCCATTTTAAAGCATTTTTCTAGTTACCTCAGACTGGACATATGGGTCTGTGCCTGTTGTGTAATGTTATTCTCACACTGTTCTGCTTTGTCTATAATGACTATAACAGAGATCAGACATATAGCATATGTTCAATGATGTCATTCTTGGGCTTGGCCCTAGGAGGTCACTAGTGTGACACAGATTTAAACTATTTGTTTAAAACTACGTACAAGAGCAAATCATGAATACCAGACAAATGTGGTAATATTCCGTACACATCATGAGTTTTTTCATAAGTATGGAAAAAATAATTCTGACCTATGGTTGGAAAGAAGATTATAGAGGGAATTGTGACGTAAAAATATTGAGAATAGTGTAAATAGTGTCTAGAAAGTTGGAAAAATAACATTTTCCAACAAATAACAGAAACTTTTCAGTCTGGACTATAACACAGTTTCAACAGCATCTTGTGAAAACAATTATTCAGTAATACATATTCATATACTAAGGGTGGTGTAGTTGGTATAGAATAGGTTTGTCCAAAGGAATGTGCTTCTTTTTTAATAAGAATCTTATCGAAATGAAAGAAAAGATTCTTCAGTCTCATGTTTTCATGTATTACAACATAGCCAAGCACAGGAAAAGATCACATTCATTTTTAATTTCATTCATTCATATCATTCATACTTTCAAGTGTATAAAAATTGAATGACAGAGAAATATTGTCAAAACATTATTTAGTGTATATGAACATTGTTCAACGCTTCTGAAACTGTCTTAAGCGATAGATATCGTAAAAGATAAATAGATACATAAATATATACATCCAAAATTGTATTTACCAAGTTTACCACTGTGTACTTATAACACTGATTTAAAGTGCACTTTAAATGTGATTACTTGCTAAAGAAAATTGTATAGCGATTCATTATAATAACACGTATTACATAGAAGTCTTGTATGAAGTAGGTCTTTAAAAATGTTACAAGTTCAGCCTACTAGTTAGAATGAATCTTGCAGTTCGGGCTTTCGCGTCTACTACAGCGTTTACGGTAGTGAACTTCTGCGCTCCGCGACGGTGTTTTTCAGGGTTCGCTGTCATGCAGGTGGAATTCAGTCCAGCAGCAGTAAGATTCATTCACATCAGCACAGGCGCTTTAGACTGAGCAGATCTCCAGTCAACACTTGACTTAATCTTTTAACATCTATAATTATTCATCGAATGCAGTCGTGGCATCACCAGCACAACGGTGGAGTTTGAACTGCGTGTAGATGGCATACATTTACAATATATAACGACGAATATTCAGGGAGACACGCATCATGCTCAGGTGGTCTGCTGAAGGAGATCTTATAGCCTGTATTCGGGAAAGAAAACATTCGTGTAAATGTTAAATATCTTGATCAGGTATGTGTGATGGCGTTCAGATTATTTGACGCAATTATTTGCCTTAGCGGATTTATGCACTAATACTGAATGACTGTGATCAATGCTTACAAAATAATTACAGCGTAGCATATAGGCTTTCCACAATAATGCCTGTTTCACCGTGTGGGGCAAATCAAAACTTAGTCATTTAAGTGTTATTTTCTAATCCATCGTAATTTAACAGTGTTCCTTTTGTATTTTATTATTGCTTGTTTTCAAGGAGGTCATTTTTATAATCATGGAGGAAAGCAATACCTGTGAATCCGTCCCGGATTTGAAGGATCTGGAGATGAAAGTGGGAAGGAAGACTCCAGAGGGACTGTTGAAGTGGATGAGAGAGGACCACAAAAACATCTCTCATCATCAGACAGAGAACAATGAAACTGAGAAGAAGGGCCTGGATGAGAAGATCAGAAAGCTGAAAGTGGAGATGGTAAGATCTTTTAGTAAATTAGTAAGACATCTATAAGTCTTTAAGGAATATAGACATCTGTCTGATAAGGTGACCCTCTGTTTAACACATTACAATTTTAACACACAGGAAATAGGATTGTATCACAACATATAGTATCAAGGGATTTGTTGAGTTTAACATACAGCCTGCCCGCATCCTAATGATAAAGACCTGCCCAGCAGGTTATGCACAGCATTTACACCAGCATGGATGTGCTTGGGTGCTCAAGTGCTTATACAGTTTTCAGGAAATGCACTTACAGTATATTTTGTTTGTCACTAAGTGAAAAGTTACAGTAGCTATTAAATCAGTATTTCTACTTTGATTGTATTCTGTTCATCAACAAAAAATGTGTGCTACAGAAAGCGTATGAAGATAAACCACCTGGCTACCTGGATTCCTGTTTGTTGTTGTTGTTTGTAACACATCTATAGAAAAGTTACATTGTGAAGCTCTTGCGCACAGACAGAGATTGCATCTTTTCATAACAGAACTCCCAAGTTGAAGCCTGTTTTGTTTTCTCATTTTAAAGGATCCCAACCCACATTCCGCAAACCAAATCAACCAGACACAAAAGAATTTCTCACACTGTTGCCAAACAGTAAATTGCGCATTGAAACAAGGTTCTGACTGTCATTTAGGTGATGATGGGTTCCTTAACAAACAGACAAATTGCTTGCAACCACATATGTGATGCTTTTTTATATGTTGTATATATTTATATTGAAACCCACACTAACTTTAAGCTCTTGGGGCAGATACGCCCTTAGCCCTCATAAAGAATTGTTGTAGTTAGGGAAATTAGCCTGTTCCCCAGTGGAATGTGGAGCCATTAAGGAAATGGACCCTGATATTGTTGCTATGGTGCTCTTATCTGACTTCTTAAAAGGCCTTAAAGCTGTCATGAAATATGCTACTGTATGCTACATTACTGTTTGTGAAAGGTTGCATTATTAATTTGCTGTTGTAGTGATTACTAAGCATGTGGATGCTTCAGTGATTAAGACATCAGAACATGTCAGTGGCTTGTTATATCATATCTGTGTAGACTAGCTTTTGTGCAGTTTGTGTGGAACAACTATAACATGTTTAGCTTATATAGAACTTGCACTGATTTTGGGTTTAAAGCTGCATACACATGCACAAAGATCTGTGCTTTTGTAAGTATATAAGCGATCAGTGTTCAAAAAGGTGACCATATCTTACCCAGGTAAGGGGTTCACAAGTTGAGTGTGTAATAATTCATAATTTAACTTAGAATTTAAACTCCATGTTAAGAAAGTGACTCTAAAAGTTACTTGCAATTTTATGTATCAAGCAGAGATGGCAATAGAAAAACAAAAGTTACACACTGCAGCTTTAAGAATTTTTGTGTTTATTTTTCTCCAGATGCCATTTCACAGTGTTCCCCATTAGTCATGAACCAACAGCGGCCAACTGTCATTGCACATTACTTCACACTGTGACTTTGTCACCTCGCACTGATGCAGTGTGTGAGTGCAGTCGTGACACACACAAGCTGTATTACTGAGGACCTCTCATAGATATGGTCGTTATTATACTAAAATAATTTTGTTTACATACTTATAAATGTAACCCTCACAAAAACATTGAGATTTCAAATGCAAAACTTTACATAGCTTTTCATATAGTGTCACAATATACTGTTATTGATAATAACTGTAAAATTGATGACCATGATTAATGATGGTTTGTTTACACTGCGCATATGATAGTATCATAAATAATTTAGCACCAGTAACTGGTTGACACTCCAACATGGTGGGTGGTGGTATTGCACCCATTTAACATTTTGCTTTATGAGTGTCAATAATTACAAGCTCCCTACAGTCATATTTTGAGTGTGAGTCATTGGACCAAAAAAAGAGAAAACACAAAATAAACAAAATTAAAGATGAATTCTTTTGGCCATGATAACCACTTAGTAAACCAGCCCTATAATGAACACCACTTTTTTCACTGTATTTGTGTGGGAAAAATGTGGCCTTCACAAATGTATGCAAACCTTCAGTCAAATAGCATTCATTCATGTGTACCACTATAAGATGTGTGACACAATGCAAACTTTTTAGCTTTATGTGGACTATTACAAAACATTAGGAATCATTATCAGGAAGTGAAACTTACAGCTTGCTACACCACCTGTGACCTGCATGAGGAAAGAGCGAGAGGGAGGTCTTCTAAATGACTTTCAGTAGCTTGGCCACCTGTGAATGCAGCTCTCTCTCTGCCTGACACACAGATGGGAAACACAGGGGATGTTGTGCTGACAGATGGAGCAAAGAGAGATGACTCTCCAGTCTGAACGAGAGTGGAAAGAGAGGAGGGGGAAAGAGAGAGAAATAGAGGGGCACATGCATGTTAGATGAAAGATGGGAAATATAGATGATGTGTTGACTTATAAGAGATCCAGCCAGCTACCCTGCCCACATTGCTGTGTTTTAGAGCGAGGACATATTGACGTGACAAGTTTATGAATTAATGACTTATTTGAAGGTGAAGTATGTAATTTAGGTGAAATTGGCATCTCTGAACAAAAAGGCAAAAAGCGTGGAGTTTTCAAACACGATTCCCACACTCCCATCATCTGCCATTAGTCAAACAAATAGAAAGTCTCACCCCATGCTTACAAGTGTTTACACCCCATGAGCCCAAGTGTTTACACTTCTTGTCAAAGTCTACCTAACAAATGTCATTTTATATTTCACTATATATCTGCATTTTATGCTGGGGCAGCATATGCAAAGTATTTGAGTGGTAAAAAGTAATGAGTGGTTTGTCAAATTTACAATTAATCTTATAGATAAATTTACTGCAGTCATTTTTCAAAGTCAACATTCTTCACATACTTGAGTCAAGGCCTAAAATCCTCCTTATCTTTGAAGTATTTTTATAAAATCAGGGACCCATAATTGTAACAATATGCATTAGTGTAAAGCAGCTACTGTATAGTGTTAAAACATGGGTCTATGTGTGTGCTGATGAGTAATAAGACAAAGTGGCCATCAGTTAGAGAAATGACAGCTAATTAACAACACACACACACACACACAGGGCCACATGGTCTGGTGTGATATTCAACAGAGCAGGACACCACAGCATGGAAAATGAGTTCTGCAGAGGTTCAGTTATTAAAACACAAGATGTATGGTTTTAAGGAGTGGGGGAAATGGAATTCTCCTGGCCGTGAGAATAAAGAAACTTCTCCAGCGTGAGCCTCAGACATTGTGGAATGTTCTCCCTGAGGAGAGTCTGTGGGTCACACTGTGGCTTTGCAGGCTGGAAGCAGAACCTTAAAGAGGTTCTGTGCTTAAAAGACATTCTTAAAAGACATTCAAACTGCTTAACAAAGGTGGTTATATTGCATGGGGTTATATTGTTAATGTGATTTAATAAGCATTTATATGGTATCTTAAATAAACACCTTTATATAAGATATTTTTGCCATTTAAAAATGTTGGATGGGTCAAAATGATTTTACTAGTTGTCACAGAACTGGGCCACTTATGAGGTAGACTAATTCATGTTTATTTCTTTCTTAGACATTTTTTATATCAGATCTCATGCTGTTTCCTTAAGGGGCCGGCCTGTCACAAGTTTCTAAAATGGATAAGGTTAAAGATCAGGTTAAAAATGGGTCAAAACACATTGTAACACTTTTGTAACTTATTAAGTCTAGCTGTTTTTAAACACTTGAGCATGTACATGCTCACTAAGAAACACTCAGTCGGGGTCGGGTAGCGAACCATTGAGACACAGTTTTGAACATTTCTGTACACAGCACAGCTGTTTTAATTCAAAAACTCAAAAACTTCAGAAATATGAATTCAAATAGTCTAACATTGTTTTTGAATTTGAATATTCAAAGATATTAGCCATTTTTCTGTCAGGTTGGCTGTTACTATTATTAAAATGCAGGCAGAAGTTGGGCAAGGCCAGACCAGAGCTCACCACACCATTCTTGAGACAGGGAGAATA
This sequence comes from Yasuhikotakia modesta, assembly GCA_036877545.1. NCBI lineage: Eukaryota > Metazoa > Chordata > Actinopteri > Cypriniformes > Botiidae > Yasuhikotakia > Yasuhikotakia modesta. Next base: position 34,214 of record JBAJNP010002217.1, read on the forward strand.
TTTACAAGAATGTTTATTAGTCTCACAGACACAGATGCAGAGATAACATTAACCAAAACCAGAACAGAGCTCTTACAATCTAATCTCTAAATCTCATAGACATCGTTTCCTATTTTTATTTATTTTATATACTGTCTACTGCTTGTTTAGCTTGTTCTCTAAATTTGGCTTTACTCTCCAACCCTTTTTCTTCCCACACTTTTCCAGAATGTTCTACTCAGTTTTTTCTACTGTAATTAGTGTGGTTGACGTCAGTAGTCCTCTATGGCCTTTAAATTACACCGCAGGCTTGCATGTATAGAATATACATATACTATGCATTTATGACAAGAGCTGTACATGTATTTATTTCATCCTTTTTTATTTATTGTCTGAGTCCAGCACACATTCTCCATTTATCATCCAAAATTGTACATAATAAGTCAGAAATTAAACTGTATTAGCGGACTGTAATCACATTCTGCCATTTTATGTCTTTATGAAGGTTGTTTGATTCTGTATTTTAAAGGGCAGCTTGCTCAATTAGCTCTGTAAGATATGCAATTGTGGCTCATTGGGTGCAGACAGTACAGTGTTAATCAGATTTATATTCAGAGCTTTCAGGGGAAGTACTGAGTGTTTAATGAACACTGGTACATATTGTATCCTTGAGAAGTGTTCAGTGAGCCAGAATAGTTTAGGATTTGTATATCAGATTACATGTGGTAAATGCCTAACTTCCTGACAATCTCACAGCGCTGCCAAATTAAGCATCATAATACGCTTCTGATGGAGTTTCTGAGAACTTCCATCAAGTTTTGATGGATATAGCTCATAAAATGAGAATTCAGTGCTAAAGAAGGGTATGATGAGGAAGGATCTAATGTACTGCTACAAGTCAAGCTATTGGATCAATAACATCAATTTTTACTTTCCATTGAGACCAGGGAGCCCGGGAGAAACCTGGCAGATGATGACACAATGAATTAGGTTGTTAATGGTTGTGCACATATAAATATCTCTTGATTGATTAATATAAAGATGTCCTTCAGAGATAACATTTCTTTCATTAAAGGTTTATATGGTTTCGGTATAACGGCTTTATATCGTTATAAAGGTTTATAAAGGTTTATAAATGACTTTCTTAGTAACTTGCCTTTGCAATATCCCTTTTCACTATTCTGGTGTGCAAAATGTGTAGCATAGTATTTTCTTTTTTGTTGATAAGAAGACCCAACACGCATTTTAACCTAAAATGTGATATTTTCAATAAAATGTTGCAGTACTTTCAACATTTTACATGTTAAAATTAATTTCTGATTGATTTGTGTGAAGAAGTCTCTACTTAGTTTAGGTTTTGGTCTGCATTACATATTATGTTTGGATGCATCAGATATAACTACTTAAGCTCATTTGCTGTGGGAATTCAGAAGAGCAGACGAGTGCCTTGCTAGAGAAATGGATGCTGTCGGGAAGATCTATAAATCTCAACAGCATTTACTGTAATGGACCTCCGGCTCTGCAGTCAGCACAAGATTTCAATCCTGCTTACAAACTCCAGAACTCTATACAACAATCAGCACTAATCTGGACACTTTAAGAGCATCCATGCTGTTTTGTTGACATACTGCATTTAATCAGTGCTAATATTGTTGATTAAAACTAATACAAATATTGAGGACTTTACAGAATGTTGACAATAGAGATGATTGTAAAAATATCTTGATGTGTATGTGTCTGTATCTCTTCTTCTGGACAGGCTTATCTACGCGCAGCTGATGTCAAGATCTTGAACCAGTTGATATCATTACACGAGGGCATTGAGGCAGTCAAATGGCTCATGGAGGAACGTGGTGCCCTCACCAGCCGCTGCAGCAGTCTGACCAGCAGCCAGTACAGCTTGGGGGAGGGGCCTGACATGTCATGGAGGGGCAGCTGGAGCAGCCTGCAGGACCCCCATGACAAGTTAGACAACATTTCCATCGGCAGCTATCTGGACACATTAGCGGATGAGCTGGATGAGTACTGTCCCTCCAGTGGGGCTGATTCAATACTCTGTGCTGCCCCTCTTGGGACAGAGGGATCCAGGAATTCCGGGGGAGGAATGGGAGCTGCCACTGGATCCGAAACCAGTTCTCCACTAGTCAACTCCAATGGTCCTAAACAAGAAGCTCAGGTTTGGAAGGTGGCAGCTGAGGCAGGAAAACCACACCCTTCTGTCAGCTATGACCCTAACAATGCACAGCCCATCAAAACCAATGGAATTGTGGACAAAGCAGTGAAGCCAATGGTTGGCTCTGGTTCACCCACAGCCTGTTTAGCTGAGAAGTTGGGGAAGAATCTAAGCCCTAAAATGAAACCTTACAAGAATGGTAAAGTTGAGCTGGAGACCTGCAAAATGAATGGCAAGGTTCAACTGGAGTATGATGCCCACTGGCGCTGGGTGCAGTCCCAAGATGATGTGACGTTTTTGTGATAATGTACATGATTATCAAACCAAAGGTGTTGATTTGGAAAGGTGTGCTTCTTTGTCCACCACTGAGCTTTTGTTTTGCAGACTAAATCTCCTTAAAATGACAGAGAGAAAAGGGGATGCTTAAATTTATCAGATATAAAAAACTTAATTAATTATTTTATTAATTTATTTATTAATAAAATAATGAAGGGAATGAAGTTTAAATTTAGAATTTATCAGATAAAAAACAATTAATTAATAATTTTTAGTTAATTAATTTATTGTTACAATAATGAAAGGAATGTAGTTAAATTTATCAGATCAAAAATTAAATAATTATTAATTATCCTAAATTAAGTAAATTCACTAAATCAGGCTATGTAGATGTTTTAAGATGGATGTTTCATATGTGCATTTCCATTTTGGAATCATAATCTTTGCTATTAAATCTATTTTAACGCAAGAATTTATTAATGAGTCACAACATTCTAAATTAAACACCTTAAATTAGAAGTTTATTACATAAATCAGTTTGTTTATATCATTTTAATTCATGTACCTTCAATTTAATGCCTGTCACATACTTTTTCTATTATAAGCCTGTCAGAGATTTGAAATATTAAAACTGTCATCGGTGGTCATCGGTTTTTAAAAACTGTAACGTTGACAAACATATAAAGATTCATCAAGATAATGACTTGATTTTTGATAAATCTTTATGTACCATTTTTTCTGTCTGCAGAATGCACAAATGTTCACAAGAACATTGATAATTTCCCAATATATCAGAGTGGACCAAAGTTTTAGCTAAAACAATCCAACAGCTTGAAACCACAGAAACGTTTTTTGTTACTCATTTTGTGGTTATTACAGCAATGAACAAAGTGACATTTTAAGCCCTAAGCTCATATAGTCAAACAGGAGGGAACATTTAAATCATACTCCGTTTTACTACCAAAGCCCTAAATCTGCACTGACATCTGAGAGTGTGTTGCTTTGAGTTAACATCTAAAGGTCAAAGAACACATCTTTTCTGAATACCAAGCATGTTCCCATCTGTTACAATGTCACCCTGTTAAAGGGAGAGTTCGAATTCAGCAACACCCTTGAGTTGCCTTTCACAATTAATTATACAATCACAATGTATATATTTAGGTTTATTTGAAAACTGCTTGTAAATAAAGTCAATAACAATGCAGTACTGTAAATCTAATCAGGTAAACTGTGAGTTAGCTGTAAAGAACCAACATGCAAAACTGCATGCAAGTTTTGAAAGGTTCTGTTGATCGCAGACTGACAGGAAATTTGTTTAAAAGATGTCAAATTTTGCTCTGCACAGTTCCACAAAAGTCATAATGTTCACATGTACAAATGCATGGAGGTCAGTTGTTGTGCTGTGATCTTTGCATTTGTAACTGGTTATTTTCTTTGCTATGTAGAGATAAAGTGCACTTTTAATTTTAATTTGCTCACAGATAGCTTACTGTTAACATTGAGCTCTACAGTATTTGTTGTAACAGTTTGAATTGTCACAGTGTTAGCACTGAATATATTCCTGTATTGCCTATATTTTGTATGCCAAGAAAACTGCATTGTTGTAATATATTTTGTTTAATCAATGAACCGAGCTACAGTGCTGTCAGTATTCAGTAATATAACAGAGGTTATGTAATAAAACCGAGTGCCTGACATGGCAAATGATTTGAATTCTAAACAAGTGAAAGCTGTGTATTCAGTTTGTGGATATGCATGTATTTTTTGTGTTTGTTTTGAGCAGAATAACAGGCAGTATTATAACTAAACTCTGAACAGACCATTCTCTTCTCACAAACACCCACTCTCAGCTAATAATGTCTGTGCCTTTAGGAAAGGGTTTCCATGACTACTGAATATGTGCTCAACTTGTGCTTGTGTGTTGCTCAGCTGTTTGGTTAGAGTCAGGTGGAAACGGAGACAGTACAAATCTTAGATGCTGCTATTTGAAGAGGAGAGGAAGATGTACAGGTGAGGATGTGAGAGCGAAGTGGTGCAGGCATGATTCAGGAGAGAGAGAGAGAGAGAGAGAGAAAGAGAGAGAGAGAGTAAAATATATAGAAGAAAACATTGTGGTCCTGATTCCTGGGCTTATTTCAAGGCATTCTTCAGCCCACCTCCACACATGTACTGTATCTATACTACACAGATATACATAAAATAAATAATAGGCTAAACATAATTTGTATACACAGAAATAACACAAAATAAAATTATCGATACAAATTGTCAATAAAAAGGCATTTTATTTTGTGATTTAACTCATCTGAACTATAATAACCTTTTGTTTATATAAGCACACTGCTTGTCTGTGCAGATGAATAGCAGTTGAATTGAGAGTGGGAAGCAACTTATAAAACAGATCATTTTCAATGAGGGGCAGGTGGAACCAAGAGCAGGTGCAAAACTGTATAGCTGCCTAGAATGAGTGATGAATGGGGAACAGTATTGTATAATACTGTTTAACAAATACAGTAAACTAATATAAAGCATACAAGATAATGTGCCTCATTCACTTCAATTCATTTGACAGTCCTTTTTCTTATTCATATTTTAAAACAATGTTGATGTTTTAAGGTAAGCAGAACAACATACATACATACCTAGGAAACACTTAAAGTTAAATTTTAAAGTTAAAAGCTCTTTCAACTTGACAAATGGGAATGTTTGTGTTGAACCTAAGCTTTAGCATTGGTAATTTTGGTGGCAAAACTGCACAGCAGCATCTTCATTTACCTAATGGGTTCCAAATGAGACATTTGTGTTCAGTCAGCAAGACGGTTAATCCTCTGTGTTCAATGTTTCGTTAAACACAGGCTGACTTTTCACCACTAACCACAAAGTGGGGCATCTGTACTCTGCCTATAAAACTTGTTTGTGTTAAAAAAAAACTATAAATGATACACAGTTGTCAAACACAATATAAGTGACAGCAAATAAAACATTATTATAAAACATTATTGAATTATGACATATAGCCACCATTGTGTACAGCACAGTGTTTAGGCTTGTGTTTTTTTATGATTATTTTATGAGAAAATGGGGCAAGAAAGTGGGTATATGGCATTTCATTTCCTATTACTTCAGCAAAATAGCTGGCAAGTATAAACACACTTGATGCCAAAGTTGTTGTCTGCTATTTAAATGGGACCACCCATTTAGAGGAATTAAAAAGGCTATATTTGGTATGTTGCCCAGCCTGTACTGAATGTTGTTCTGTGTATACAGCAGTTAAAGGCATGCATATAATAAACATATTCTCAGAATCCAAATACATTGTATATTTTGGTACATGAAAATAATGAAAGTCTTTATGAATGTAATAAATATGTTTGAACATTTCTTTAAAAAACAAATTGTTACACATGCAAATTCACCCAACACAATACTCTATGCAAACACTCAATTGCATAACATCCCCCACCCACCCTTAACTCACATGTATATTGTCAATTACATCACAACTCTAGCCCATCCTTTTAAAGAAAATCCATAGCTGTGTCATGCTTTTGTCATGCTAGTCTGATGTTCCCACACCCCAGATAAAGTAACTAGCCTTTACTTAGATTAATATGCAAGTCACATACAGTAAGACTTTGCTAAGATGCCTTAAAGAGGCTTTTGACTGCTTGAGACCTTTGCAGGAATTTTTGGCCATGGTGAATGAGAAACACAGCAGATGATGAAAGAAATATCTGCCTCTGTTTTCATGTAGTGCCTTTGATCTCATGCTACTGTGTGTCAGCGCCTGACCATTACTAAAAGGGGTGGGGGGAATTTAGAGTTTGCACACATATTTTTTTGTGTCATTTATTTACATCCTGTGTGCTTAAAGAATTGTGGGAAATGCTTGTGGGAAAATGTGGGAAATACTCTTAAATCTGTTTTTCTAAATCTTTAATTTTTTAAAGGAAAAGAAAACAAGTTAATCAGTATGCACTGAGCAAATATAATGTTTCACCTGTAGAACACACTATTAAAATCAGTCATTTAAACTTGTTAAGACAAATTACAACACACAATAAAATTAGGGGGGATTGTATCTCCAGCTCTCCAGTAGCAGCTTAATAAGGATACTGCCAATGCCCTTGTTCACACAATGAGGTCAATATGAAATCATTTGTTATTGTTTGGAAGACTAGCCTGCACAAAGCCTAAATCTGAACCTCATTGAACACCTTTAAGATGAAATGCAATGTTAACTGCAGGCCCCATCACCCAATATCAGTTATTCAAGCTGTGCTCATCCCTGACATGACCATATCATCAGAGAAGGCCAAATAAAGATTTATCTATTTGTACCATATCAATAATAACCAATTCTTGCTCTATAGTTTTGGCTGCCTGGTTACTTTACTTCTTAATTTTGGTTACAGTAATGTAAACAGGTCTTACAATGAACCTCCACAGTCTTGCATCACTGTGCCCAAACAAAATATTGGGTCATATTAGTTTTGTCTGGAGAGACGAGTGTTTGTCTTGATGAGAAAACCTAGTCCAACTCACCACTAACCACAATGGCTGTTGTAAGGGCAGAGATTGACTGTAGAGATGGTAAGACGCTGAACATATCCCAGAAGCCACTGAAGGGTTTTAACCACAGAGAGTCAGTGTCGTGCTCCAACAATTACAAAAACAGAGAAGGTTAGTAGAAATGAGGCCCATATGATTTGTAGATCGGGCACAAATATTATACAGGCCCTTATACACAGCAGGGACAGAGTCTTTACTTGAAAATAGTTGAATGTATAGTTGAGTGTGAATGTAGGGGCGTTCAAACTACAGTACGACTTTTGCAACTGGCTGCTGTGCTGCAGTTTGGCAAAACCATAAAAGTCAAATTCCTGTGAGAAACTATGGCAATGATGCAGATCTGTTTACAAAGAGTCAAATGAAAGATGATAATGATAATATTTTATAGTGCTGTTATTACAGGTTTTGAATACAGTTTCAGATTCAGTTCATGTGCTCAGCCATAATTTTCCGAAAAGCAACTAAACACCATAAAGGGTTTTGGCACTTCAAATGTAGAGTTAAACCTCGTGATTTACAATGACTTTAATGTCTGCCACGAAATCTCCTTTTCCATCCTAGCTGTTCTTTTTAGATGCTATTTTGGTTGAGCTGTTTTATCCTAAGCTTACTCATGCTGATTAGGAAAAAAGAAGCATGCTAAGATTTTCCAGACAGTAGCTGGAAAACTAAAATAATATCATGCGGAATGTACAGTATGAATCATTCTGACATGCAGTAATGAGGTCTGTTTTATATACATTCTGCCTGTATTGGTTACTCAAATATTTACATAAATGAATGCACAGCAGTAGTTTACAAACTGCATGCACACTTATTTTGTAATAAAGCTTCAGACCCCAGAGTATCTCTCCAAAGAAGAGAATCTCTTTAGTTAACCACATCAGACCATCGGTAATGCCGTAAGTCTTTCCCTTGCAGTGGTCTAACCGCAGCTGGCCCTCCTTCTGTCTTATTGTTCCGGCCCACCGCAGCAGAAACAGCCTCATCCACTGCAGAGGGGAGAGAAAAACTCAACTCTGTTTTTGTTTCAACTCTAAGGAGTTGCCCGCATTACAGCTTTTGCAGATATTTATGTCTATAGTCAGTAAAATTTAATCATCAACCGTAACAAAACTATCATTTGAATTTTTCAAGTAATGCGATTGTGTAATGTTTTACAGTGATATTTAAAAATGATATCTGTTCACACCTCTTCACACCTTGCACACATCATTTTAACATGTTAAAGTGCAAACAAATTATATATAAACTAATTTGCATTTAAATATTGTAGTGAAAATGTCTCTCAATGCTGTTTTAAACTTAGCTGAAATTATATAGTTAAACAAAAACTGTATTGTACCAGATTACATTTTCTAAAAGCATTTTTAAACAGAAAAAAATGACCATCAGAATACAGTGTGACCAAAAACATTTTTTTACATTTAAACTCACGTGCTAATCACCAATTAATCTTTGTATTGCCATCTTACATCTTGTACTTTCAAAATGGTACCCAAAGGCAACATCATGCAATAATGTTAATCCTAAATGCAATTACTTTTTTCAGATATTTAAATATGAAATAATAATAATAACAATGAATGAGCAGATAGCAAAACACATCTCATTCCCCTGAGATGTTTATCAAGGGGCTGGCAGAGAGTGAGGTGGTTTCCTTTGCAGATATGCAGCTGAGTGGGAGCAGGGGGGAAAGTGAACAAAGAGGCAGAAACAGGCCGTGTTGTTCCCACACTATGATGTAATCAGCCAGTGGCAGGGGGCAGAGGGATCCTCAGAGATTTATTGAGCTCCTTAATGGATAACAGACAGAAGAATATAACATCTCAGGAACTTATTTATCTTTCTTTGTGAGATTTGTAAGACTACGTGTAGCCCGTTCTCCCATGACAGTAAGACTGAGATGAGATCTCAAACACAGAAACATCATCATATGGCAGGAAGGGTTTGTATACAACAACAACAACAACAAAATATTTACTTATTATTATAACAGAGTTGTTAGGTTAACTTTGTATAAGCTAAACTGAAGCTAGATGTGTTGCAATGTGGGTCAGACTCTTGAACTCTTGATATTTTTGACTTGTGTTTAACCACATTGGTACAATGTAGCTGAGTGGGCCTGTCCAGAACCTCTTACATCCAATTAACCAGAGACAAGTGAGCTTTGTGCAGCTTGTGCTACAAGACAGCCTGTGAACACATGGAAGACAAACTCTTGAAGGTTCTCCACTTGCAATGCTCAAGTGCTATTTTGTCAGATAACCTAAATTTTAACAGGTTTTAAAAGTTTTTTTTTATTATATTAAACATTATAGGAAAAAAGGGCTAGATTAACATTGCATTATAACACAACTGTAAAACAAATGGAAAGATATTTGAAATAATTTATGACATGCCAGTAGTTGTGTTAGCATACAAGGCTATACCATCCCACTTTATTTTTTAAATGTTGAACATATTTTGAAATATGTGAAATTTATATATATTGTGAAAATATATAAATATATATGAATATTTGTTAAGAATGATAATGTTTCCTTTTCACAGCATCATTCTGTCTTTGAATGTTCACAAATGGTTTAAATTCCACACTAATTGTAAACAGGTGTAGAGTTGTTATAATGGACACAAGGGAGAGCTGGTTCATGTCTCAGCCTGTTTAGAGAGAAAAAGAGACTCAAGTCACAGAGAGTGCAGCAGGGAGGGTGAGAGAGATCTCTTGTCCTCATTGGTCATGAGGAAGCATGAGGGAGAAGAAGAACGGAGTCAAATAAAACAGCCAGATTCTAACCTGTATATTCCCATTAAGAGCATATGTGTTTCAGGGAAAACACTGAGGAAATATTTTGTAAACACTCAAAATCAACTCTCACACAAGAAAATGTCAGAATATAATTCACTACATGCTATTGGCTGCATTAAATTCCTTTACAGTATTTTGGACAATATGGCCCCAGTCTCTCTCGACAATATCACTGTCAAACAATATGGAACTTTACACCAAATCTAAACAATTACACAGAGAAAAAAGTCAAATCAATGAATAATTGACCTGTGGCTTATCTGTAAATATAACAGCATACCTTCAACTTGTCAGTACAACAATGACTTAAAGTTGCACTATTAAAACCTGATCATTTCCTGACCTTGAGCGATAAATCAGAACGGACACTGACGGTTATTTTTTTGCTACGATATCAAGGAAATCTACTTTTTCCTGGAGGTGAGGTGCCTGGCAGGGAGCTGTTTATGTAGAAAAAAGATGACTGTTATTCTCCTGATAAGATTAATTTGTTTAGCATTCTGAGATGCTCTAGGGGGTTTGATTAAAAACAAATGAAAAACAGAAACCTTAATATAATTTGGTATGTGTTAATAAACCATTTGTCACTTGGGTCAGTGATAAGTATTTTTTTTTTTACAAAACATGCCTTAACTTTAACACCTAAATCTCCAAACACTAACAAAACTTTGACATTTTGAAGAATTTATAATCCACTTTAGCATTAGAAATCTGGATTAAACAGAACTGTCAACTTTAGAACCGATTATTTACTTTCAAAATAATCTTAAAATACCCCAATCCAAAAGACTGGATTATATCTGCTTACACCACCTTATAAGTAAACACTGATTCTAAAGTATAAAAAAATTCCATTCCTTTTACTAACTGTTCCATGGAAACTTTAGGAGTCAAGCTGCACAGGTGGAAATAGAGTACATGAAATATGTTTCTGTTATAGAATAGGCGCTGCGGGTCTGACACTGAGGCATAATTCTCTGTAATTTGGCAGCATTTTAATCATACCTCAGGGTCCAATGACAGTTTTAAAACTGTTTAATATCTTTAGTGGAATCTCACCCTCCTTTGAGTATAACACTGACATCCACAGACTCTAATTCTTCACAGATGAAAGGTTGGTATTTCTTGGGTCCTAAAAAAACTCTCACACGTGCATTTTTCTCCATCTGCCTTATCTCACCTTCTCTTAACTTAATGTCAGCGGTGAAATCAGTACCTGCAGCCGAACATCCCAAATTGCTACTATATCAAACAGGTATCAGGATATAAAATTTAAAGATGTCTACTTGGCCAAGCTACAGTTCCAAGAAGGCTCTTGATCAAGATCCAAATTCAGCATAAAGATGCAGTTGAGCACTGATGACATTAGTGTATTGCTTTATATTTAAAATATTAATTACAATATAATTAGCATTGCAAATTTGGTATAAATGCATTTATGTTGCCTATTACACAGTAAACAGTTTGTGTAAATGTGTTTTTTTTGGGTTAAATACCAGATCAAATGCAGCTTCTGTTCATTATTCAAAATGTTTAGCAATAATAAAACAAAAGAGCAATGATGATAATAATCAAACGATAAGATTTTAAATAAAATGTAATACTACATTTTACATTTTAATACTAAAATTTTAAACATGGTTTGAATGATTTGAATCCCACTAACAAAAACTGATAAAGTCAAACACAATTTGTGACTCCAAGTGAACCAGTTCAAATATGTTCCAGTACCATTAGCGAGTGGAGAGGTGACCATCTGACATGAAACCACAGCAAAATAAATGACACCAATAACCTCTAACTGCAAATGCATTCATTACTTAAAGACATTTATTGAACAGTTAAGACAACAGAGCCGCTAAGGGATTTGGGCACAGGGTGTTGCAGCCGATTAAATTGAGGTCATGACTTTTGGGTTCTCAGTAGGGAATTTCTATATAAAACAGCTTTGAAGATATAGACCTACTGGTGCTGTGTATTTTAGCTCTTGAGTGCATCAGTACAGTTTCATCCTTCTAACCAATAGAAGAAACAGAGCAGAGAATTAATTAAATCAGATATATGATGCACAACACACACTGAAAACACAGATAATCATTTTAGAGAAAGCGATAAGGAGTGCTTACGTACCAGGCCTCCCAAAATGAGTGTTTCATAGCTCAGTGGAATGTGGGGAGTTTTGATTGATTGAAAAGAAAATTTCAGAAGCTCCCTTGCAACAGCTGCTGAACTCATTAAAAACACTGCATAATAAGAGCACAGTTATCCTGACTTAACATATAGGTGAAACAAAAAGTTTTAAAAAAACTTCAAAACTTTCTTCTTAGGCAGTTACTAATAACCTAGATCTTTCATCTATTAAGGACCAGCAACAACCAACAACAGAATTACTTTTAAATGAATTTCAGTAATGTAGCACTTATTCCTGTAGGGTGAAAAATTTGATAATCGTCTCTAATTTGTGGTTTAAGTGAAAGCTTGCTGTGAAAATGACTTTAATGAGGCGGTTTTGATCATAAATCATTACAACAGCAATTGTGCCTTGTTTTTTTAAACAAACACACAGTTTGCAGTCTTTCTGTTTATAGTGTTACGGTTTCCACCTCATTTACGTCACAGATCTGATGAATGTTAACTAAACCTGCATTGCATCTATTTTAAACATCAAAAGGCAGGATAAGTGTTAGTGGGCTGGAATAATGTTGCTGATTTAGATGTAATTTTAACTTTTTCTGTTGTTTGAATTGACAAATTAGGGGAACAAGAGTGCATTACAACAATAACATTACATACTGTGTGCAATGATATATTTTAGAAGCTTGACTTTAGGTTTGATTTAAATTGGTTTGAGATGCCACCTTCTGGACGGATTCTACATTAAAACTCAAAAAGTAAATGAGTTTGTTAAACCCAACGTTTAACAGAACAAAGCTTCCGCCTGAACATTATAGGGCTTTTCAAAAACACTTTTACTGTTTAATGCTTCATAAGAGGCAACACTGCAGATGATTTACATACAGTGTAAAAACTGAAACAGCCTTTTTATATATTTATCAATATATTGAAAAGTACAAGTAATAATTAATATTAATAATTTTAATAGAATAACAGCACAAGGGACATTGACAACTGCAATAAAAGTGGATCAAAAGTGACATTAAGTAAATAACTTTAAAGAATCAGGTAACAGAAACAAAATCAGCCAAAATTTCCATTCTACTGTACGTTGAAAACACTTAAGTAAGTGCTATTTGTTTTAAGCTTTATAAAATACATTAAAAGCAGAAAGCATTTTATTTCCTTCAAGGAAAAGTACTATATAATAAGTTACAGTACAGTGAATTTGTCTAAACTGACTTTGTTCCCGTCTTCCAGCCTTAAGTAAGCAAAAGACATTGAAATCTCAGAAGTAAATCATACTGGAGTAAAAAGATGGGTTGTTCTTTTATAAAACAGTTATTTCCCCTTTAAAGAAGCAGGGGAATCAAGATGTCAATAATTATATAAAATATAGGTGTACATGTTCATTATTACTATCACACACACTCACGGTCACTCACACACACACACACACACTTGTTTTGTACAGCTTGCTGTTGTTCAAATGTTGCATATTACTTAACATTTCATCTTTGTGCTGAAATAACTACATTTCTGTTCTAATTACTTCATGGGCATGAATACAAAAAACAAAAGACAGATTCTTCATATTTAATAGTGTGGTCTAGGGGGCGCTCACACGTCGTCAGCTGGCAGGGGCGGGATGTTGAATCTTGGTCTCGTGAAGAAAGCCATCTTCTCTCTGCATCAGAAAAAAATGATAGGATTAACAGAAAGGGTGAATACCAAGCATTTTGATAATCACATTCCTATTTATTTTCTGGTGATTCAGAATGAGAGCTAGACATACCATGAGGGTTGTGCACCATTGAGAAGTGAATAAAATAATAATTGTAATTATCATTTTTATGTTATTATATATTATTATATAGTAATTAAATTAAATGTGGTTTATTAAGGTAACAAATGGATGCAGAATTGTTGAGTTTTGAGTAAGAGTTACAATGGAACGACACCAAGAAACAACCACTAAAAATAGCTATTTTTGAACTTACATTTCATGTTTCAGTACCATACTTTGTTACCATACTTGTTACCATACACAAACATCCAACAGATGATATGAAGCCAGTAAATATGTCACCTTAAGAAATATGTTTAAAATGTCACCTTAAGAAAATGTACACTTAAATTTTTAATTTTACTTATAAATAAACAAAGCCTTATTCTGCCATTTTATGCTGCCCTTCATGGCTGACTTATGGTGAGAATTTTTTTTTACTTTAATTTTACTTTACTAGTATTAATAGGCTATTTTCTACCCATTTTTGAGCCTTGACCCTGAAACCCTTTGTTTTAAAGTAATACACATCTAGACACTAACACATAAAGACAATATTCAATTGAAATTGAATAAAAATTTGCCCAACACTGGTTATGACAGACTCACCTGAACGTCTGCACAGGAAGAGGCTCTTTGTGGCTCTGGCCTCTCATCTGAAGAACCTCTTTAGAGGCTTTACGCAACCTCCTCTCAGCAGCTTCCTCCTGCCTCTGCTCCTGCCTGCTCTGCTTCGACTGAGACAGAAATTAGGAAATAATAAATATATAAAAATGAATCCAAATAATGCTTTACAATTATTAAACCACAATCTTTCAAATAAAATATCAAATTTTTAAAATTTCAAATTAAATGTTCCTTTTCACAGAAAATAAAAGCGCTAACTTTTCAAAGATCATACAGTGTGACATGCTAGCCTGAAACCAAAAAACAAATTGTATCAACTGTCCATTTTAAAATATGTACAGGTACGTATACAAAACAGATGCATTGGTTAGAGATAGCAGCACCTGTCTCTGGGCCTCACGGAGCAGGTTTCTGAAGCGCTCATCTCGCAGGGCCCAGTGAGGGAGGTCCCCGCGAGGGCCTTGCATGGGCTCCTCCAGACGCAGTTTGAGCTCCCGCAGTGCCGCCAGCTCCTCGGTCAGCTGCCTTTGTCGTGTACGGCAGGCCTGGAGGTCCAGCTCCAGATCTAGAGAGGTACGTGTGGGCTGCTCAGCCAGAGAGGAGCGATGAGACTGCTGAAGCCACATCAGACACAACAAATACATTAGAACAATTTCAGAGCATAAGGCAATACTGAGGAGAATGTGTGACGCAGGACATTCTGACCTGTTTATATCTCAGAGTTCTTCGTTCCAGAGTGTTTCTAATGAAGGGGGATTTCTTTGGTAGAGTGGAGCTATCACTGTCACTTCTGTACAACTGTGAAAGAGAAAAACAAAGTGCATGAGAGTGAGAGAGAGAGAGAGAGAGAGAGAGAGAGAGAGAGAGAGAGAAAGGCAACACATATAAGGTTTTATTCTGAAGCATTTTCTGTGGAACGCAAAAGGTCAGATTTAGAAGAATCACACTAGTCAAAAAGCACAATAAATATAACAATAAATATTCTAGGTTTGGAATAACATGGTGTTAACATATAAAAGAAACTTGTGGCCAAACATCATCATCACACCACATAAAGCAGACAGGAGATGTGAAACACTGAACTGTGTGTGTTTGTGAAGTGTGTCTACTTACCCTGCAGACATACTGACTGCGGGCTCCAGGTGAGAACGTCTGAGATCTCACTAATGTACTGCTGCGCATGAACGGTGAGCCGTGACCCCAGCGCCCCGCCTTTTCCTTCGGTCGCATTCTCATTGGCTCTGGAAACACACCTTCTGTATTGGTTGCCTTATCCACCTAAAATAAATACACAAATCGTGAACAATAAAAAAGTATAGTGTTCAAGTTGTAAATTACCTTTATTTTATTTTGCCTTTATATTAAAATTATGCTTTACTGGATTATTAGCTGAAAACAAGACAAACTTTGAAGCAAAAAAAACTGCAAAATTTTAACAGCAAGAGTAATTTGTAATGTTTAGGTTTAAGAGTTAAACTTCCATTACAGTATGACATTTTAAACATATACCCCCTTGCCTTCAAAGCTCCCATAATAAGATCATTAAAAGTGCATTTCCCGTTTGTTTATATACACATTTTGCACAGCAGCATGCCACATGTGAAACATACACATAAGATTAAAAATAACCCATTGCTTTGTTTCTTTGTGTTTACAAATTAATATGTAATCTTTTACATGAAAACCTCCTACATGTAGAAGTAGGTCACCACACCTTTACTGCTGTATTTTTCTCTGTGGGTTGTAGACAGCGCCTCCCAGAGGTCATCCAGATTCCTTCCATACACAGACCCTCAGGACAGGGTACGACAAACGCTGTACTGTTACTGCAGCCGCTGTCCACAGACTCAGCCTGCCAACTCCTACACCACACACAGCAGTTAGTTAGACCTCTACCAAGAGCTTTAAAATGCCCTATTTTTCTAATTTAAACAATATATACAGGTCCTTCTCAGAAAATTAGCATATTGTGATAAAGTTCATTATTTTCTGTAATGTACTGATAAACATTAGACTTTCATATATTTAGATTCATTACACACAACTGAAGTAGT
>JBAJNP010002218.1:0-42620 GCA_036877545.1 Yasuhikotakia modesta
ATTGTATTTTGGTAAACTGCCAAATTTGAGAGTGGCAAAAATGTGAGACTGCGGAGATCTTATTTTAAAAAAATCTCTAGAGAAGCTCTAGAGAAGATTTGTATGTGATTTTATGTGGGTCTTTTTGTCAAAGGAAAAAATAGAAAAGAAGGAAATTTGTTCTATTTTTTTAAATCTCTTATATAATTTTATATCCAAACCTACAAATTCATTTTATTGCCTCCATTTTATTTGCCTCCATGTCTCCACATGTTCAAACACACAGATTCACATGTAACCAAGACGCTGTCAACATCTAAACACATTTGCAGTCATGTTTAATAATTGAAGCTCATTAATAAATGAAACAGACATGGACATAAGTAGAAATAATCCATATCGAAAGCACATCGCTAGAGAAAACTAAACATGCTAGAGACAAAACATGAGCAGATTATCTGCAATCTGGAGAAAAGAGCAAAACGGACAAATGCAAAAGACTCTGCTGCTCAAGATCTGGCTTGAAAATCTATTATTTATAAACGAACCATCTCTGTTGAAATAAAAACACGATGAATGTGTACTGTATGTGTGGGTGTAAGAGACAGTGATTGATGTAGGCTTGGTTGGTGAGGTTGACTTGCCTCTGTAAGTTGCATGTGCAGAAAGTACTGTACACACGTATACACACACACACAGAGGCCATTCCCACACAAATCAATACAGAGTCTCGCCAAGGAAAGTTTGGCCTGGCTGACTCCTACACTAAGACAACAGTGCTAGCACACACATCTCTGCACAGCTTTTTCTCGAGGTTTTGTTGTTGTGATGCTTCAAGATCTAAAAGCTGAAAGATTGTGTTTGAGATTGCATTCTGCTGATGGTGGATGCAGTCACACCGTCCAAACCATTTTCCCACAAACTCATGTTCCCACAAATCTCCTCAAGTTCCCACAGGTACCCAAACAAAGTAATCATGAGCGCATTTGATCATATTGCAAATATGAACGTATTACACTAACTTATACAACCAGAAAGTGTCCTACTACTATACCTTTTTTTTCTACTATACCTTTGTTACTTTTCTGGTAACTATTTATTTAAATTAACATTATGCGGTTTGAAGATGTTTATTTATTCAACACCATGAAATTCCCATATCTCACACGTTAGGTACGGCATGTGTTAAAAAGACTTTGTAAGGCCACTGTACAAAAACAAAACAGAAATGGAAAAACAAAGGCAGTAAAATGTAAAAGTCAGAGAGAATGTTTGAGGCACTATGGAGGCAGATGTTACAGTGTGACACCTGGAGTCCCCTCAGCTAACGCCCAGAGTCCAAAAGATAAACCATGACAGAGAAAAGTGTGTGTGTGTAGTCCTGTCTGCATCACAGTCTCTTCTGCACCAGTGCTTTATGCTTTGCCCCAATTTAACCAATGTCACTATAATCAGTAAACAGCATAGGGGGAGGGGGAGGACAAAAAAACAAGAGAGAAACGGAAAGACTATATAAATAGGAATAAACGAGACATTTTGTGACCATAAATCATTCCATTTGCTTCGATCAGAAGAAAACATGTTTTTCTTTATAAACCTTTTAAGATTTAAGATTTCAGGCTTTAAGACTTATAGCCAAACTATACATATATATATAAAATAAAAATGGAAATATATGAGGGGAAACAGCAAGCATCTTCTCTTTCCCTTCAGTTTCTGTCCTTCGCTCTCTCGCTCTGCCATTGCCGGTTAAAACAACTCCCGCCCTCAGCAGCCTAATTAGAATAGCCACAAATATTCAAGGGGCACAATGTAAAAGAAGGAATCAAAGTGGAGGAGGAAGGAAGGACAAAAAGAAGAAATTCAAATGTAATAGATTGATAATGTTATGACAGGTTGAAGTTTCTTTTAAAATCTATTGAGATGTTATTGTATTTTGGTAAACTGCCAAATTTGAGAGTGGCAAAAATGTGAGACTGCGGAGATCTTATTTTAAAAAAATCTCTAGAGAAGCTCTAGAGAAGATTTGTAAGTTTGGCTGTAAGTTTGGCTATAAGACTTATAGCCAAACTTACAGTGTGTGATTTATATTTAAAGTGTTGCTCACACAAAAACTTGTTCTTAACTGGACCATAGGTGGATACATTTTTTTTTACAATGAAAATGAATGATGACTATAGCTGTAACCTTATACCTAACATCTACTCATGTTTCACAGAAGAAACAAAGATATCTGAGCTTTATCAAAATGAAAGATGACGTCAATTTTATTTAGGGTACACTGTCACTTTAACCCCGTCATACTTGTTTTACCAAGTTTCTGTGGAGGAAAACAATAACAGAAGATGATTCAGAAGATGTACAAAGCAAAAGCGTGAGTAAGAACTGATGCAGAAGAAATTTTAGGAGCGCTGACATTCAATGACGTCTCTCAGAACCTCACATGAGCCAGAAATGATCCATCCTGCCTGTGAATCTGCAGGTTTAAATGCTGTCTAATAGACCTTAGTCAGCGCAGATGCCGTATTTAACTTGATGTGATCGAAAACAAGGCTGTCAGGGACAGACATACAGTCTGTTCAAAGTGCTGTTGTGAACTTAGATGCAATGAAACAGGAAGTAAAATATGGATACATTTTGACTAAGAGTCATAAGGTACCAACTATGGGATATTTGAAATAACACATACAATTAATATTTCCTGTTTATTATTTGTTTGTTTACAAGAAATGCTTAAGATTATTATTAACACTAAGCTACACCACAGCACAATAAAAAACCTAAAATCTTTTCTTTAAAGGCTTTGTCAGTGTGGACAAATATTTAGTGTGAAACAAATAAAGGTCTATTGCACTGAAACAGTTTTCAAGAAATGTGACATTTTGAAAAATGTCTCAGTTAATCCAGTGCCAAATGATCAAGACCATATAAAAGATCAGAATCAGACGCGACAAATAGATTAACAAGATACTTGTGCAAGGAACAGAGAGTAACAGAGATTTGAGGAGAAAAAAGGAAACAGATAAGAAAATGTGGCGTGGGGAGTGACTATAATTTATGAAGCCATGCACCATGTGCCTGGTGACATCTGCTATGGCACAGCTAATGTGTCCTCCATTTCTTCTCCTGGGTTACATGCTCTCTCTCGCTCTCTCACACTCACACACAGACACACACACACACACACACACACACTACAAAAATCACTTGCTCTACAAGAAGCTACAAGCATAACATTCAAAATGCATAGACTACCCATTTGTACATTAGTTCATGTTCAGCATAGCAAATGTAGCCACACACAGACACAGGAACAAAAGTGTTCACGTGAATGAAAGGCGGCCACTTAAAAACACAGTAGCTACAAAATTACCATTAAAAGGTAAAAATGACATAACTTTTGATTAACTTTTGATTGCCCAAAGTTTAAGTTTTAAATGTGCAAACTAACTGAACGAATGAAACTACATAGTATTTAATTTAAACAATACAAAGTATAAGTAAAAAAAGCTGAATTGTATTGAAGCATGTAAATAAACACTAGAACAAAATGCCATTTATCATCTATAGATTCTCATTCTTGTTTTCTTCTGCCTTATGTGCCAAAACTTACACTGAATCCACACCGGCACATTTGCAGGGTGATTTTGAGATCAGAAGTTGAGTTGTGATGAACGCTGTGACAGTTGTTGTGTCTGTTAAGCAGCAGAAGTGAGTGTTGATGGTTTGCATGTGAGCCCCTTTCAAGCATAAACAGCCTGTCTGATGATGCGTTTCTCTGTCAACACCACGTCGCATAACAGCTCTAATCAAAAATCCTTTCAGAACTGGAGGCCAATCTCCTTTTTATATGCACTGATTACAACGTTTCTGCCTTAGCAGGTGAGAGCTGTAAATAGGCATAAAATAGAGCGAACCTAACTATAACAACAGCGTAGTGTAAAACATCTTTTGATCATACTGACAGAAAACAGGCAAGTCGTACTGTTGTTATCCTGTTTTTGGACTTTTATCCAAGCATTGGGTGTCTTATTTTAAAACTGGACTGGTTAATTTTGAAGTCTGTAAACAGTGATGTGAAAACTTGACACAGTCAGTGATTAAATGAGTGACTGTTTCTGAAATCAACATGTTCCATCACAAGATTTTAAAGTATGTTTTGCTAAATGTGATTTTATCATTGTTGGTTGATCAGATTGTAGGATTAGATTTGGGGACAATGTTAGACTCAGAATCTTTAGGTTAGTGTCTCTTATATAATTCTTATCTACTTATAACTCCCCTTTGATTCTAGAGGTAAGTCAAGTTTAAGGTTTTGGTTATTGTTAGGACTTTGTTTCTTTAAATATTGTTCCAGGACCAAAAAAAACATTGATTCAAAAAAGAACTTGCTAGACAAATTCCTCCTGACCTTTGGTTTAGGGATGCACTTAGGTGTCACTTTCCTGTAGCTCCGTGGTCATTGGTCACAATGTATTTTCCAGCTGTGGTGACTGGCTAATTGAGTGACCATAAACAAATATGGCAGCAAGCAGGTAACATCTATGTGTCATGCTTAGGCTGAGTAAATGCCATTGAGATAAGTGAAAACGATAACAGACAACTCTCACAACAGACTTCCATTAATTTATTTCCATCCTTGAGGAAGTTAATGGCTAGAGTTAGGGTTAGGGTAAGAACTGTGTGTTTGACAGGAATGTTGTTCTAAGACTAACAAACTATGTTGATGCATGAGCACGTCCCACAGTCACTGCCTGAGCAGAGTCTAGAATTATAACAATGCAGAATGAATGGACCATAAAGAGCTGGAGGTGAAGGGGGATGATGCAGAGGGTGATTAAAGAAAGATGGTGGATGTGGTGGATCTTTCCATTATTTGAATGATATTCATTAGAGACAGGAATGGAAAGAAGCAGATGAGAGGTGAGGCAAAGGGAATTTCCATATGCCACTCCCACTTTATGAGGTTTCTCTCCTTGCCCATATTACATTTTTACCCACATTTTTACCCACACTTTTCCTCACGGTTGTTTGGGTTCAGGCACTTCCAGTATTCATCGCGTTTGTCAACAGATAATCATTACCGGCGCACCGGCTCACTGTTGAGTACACTCAAGGCTTGTAAGTTTACTCTGCCAGCATAATAACAGCATAAAGACAAAGTGCAGATGATGATAGAGCAGTGATCCCTAACAAGAGGTCTCGTCTGCCTTGTTTTATTAAACTCAACTAAAAAACTAAAACACAGACATGAAGAGTTTAAGGTAAAATTGTAGCACTGTTATTAAAATTAATATTAATACAAAATAATTACTACTTTAGAATAAATTAATCATTTTGTACCAATTAAATTAATTCTTGCTTCTAAGCTCTCCATTTGCCCCTTATATTAAATAATCAATGTCTAGAATAAATATTACAGAAATAATTGTTTTTGTCGATTGTTTTCATTTGTTAAATTTTCCTGTTTGTGTTTTCACATGTCTCCAGTAAAGTTTCAGAAGACAGTTCAACAATGTTTTAAACCTGCTTTGACAAACTGATATACCTAAATTTCCCAAGTGAAATTAAGGAAAAAAGCAATCAAATTATCTGTGCTATGCAATCTACACTCAATAAATTTATATATCACTACTTTACCATACAATATTTTATGACAATATTGATACTTCAAAAAATGTAAACTAAGAACTTCTAGTCTCCTGAAATATGAAATAACAACAATAACATTTTCCTCTGCAAGAGTTCACTAAAGGGGCTGTGGACGTCCATAAGGCCAGAACAGTAGGAAAACACTGTTTTTACATACCAGCAGCACAACATTTTAGTGTGCCAGCATAATAATAGCACAAAACAGTGCGGAAGTGATGATAGAAAGAAGCTAAAGAGTAGAAGAGAGAAAAAGATGGACTGAGATTAAAATGAATAGGCATTGGGTAGAGGAAGAGTGACAGAGCACTGACGAGAGGAGAGGGGAGCACTGTATGTGTGTGTATGTGTGTGCATTCATATCCCCCGGCTCTAGCGCACATTAGCTGCATTAAGTGAGTTGACAGGTCCATCCCTATTACCCGTGCTGGTGGCACACACTGCACACAGCGGCCTGACAACTACACACACACACACACACACATGCAGCCGCCCAGCACAGAGCAGCCTGTCTCAGTCTGACAACCGCACCACGTGGGACACGCTCGCATATACACACCAAGCGTATACTTTCTTTCTCCAAAGAATACAATCCACTGCTAAGAATTGTCTCTAACAAAAAACAGTCTTAATTACAATGCAGATATGATGGCTGGTATGTAATGCATTCTACACTGCTGAAAAAGAACATGCTGTGTATCCATTCAGTTGCATTTGTTTAGAAGTCACAGTTAATTCAAGATAAACATCCTGTCAGTTTGCGTGGTTTGTGGAAATTGAACCTGTGACCTTGAGGTTGGTGGCACAACGCTCCACTAGTTGAGCTACACAAAAATGTACAAAATCTACCGTATGCAGAAAAATGTCTGGTGTCAGAGTCTGTGTGAATGTGTGGTTTTTGGTATGTCTGTATCATGTCTCCCTGATCCATTATTGATTGGTTGAATGTTGTCTTGAGGTTCAGACTTAAAATCCTCCTGCACTCTTTTTAATAATTCACCCTGCCCAGCGTCTGCTAACCAGCCCACACACAACAAACACAAGACACACTTAGTTTGAAATGTAATTTATGGAAACTGTTAAACCACACATCACACTGCCCATAGGAACCCTATAGACATATGCAAACATGTACTACATGGGTACCATATTATATATGAATGCTGAATATGACATTCATTACCTCAGTATATATCGAAGTACCATTGCATTACCCTCCATTACTGTACTACAGTAACACCATTGTACTTTTTCATAATGATACACTTCCAATAAATTGAGTAAGAGCCTGTCAGACTCATTGCTGTCCACTTCATTTCTCTGCTTAAGCCTCATCTAGCGACAACATCCAGGCTAAAGCCAGTTTCTTAACACGCTAAGCTGCCAAAGAGCAGCGGCTAAGCACTCATTTAGCTCACCCTCCTGACACTCCCAGCCCATTCAGCACTTAGCGCTAATGTTAGCCTTCACACTAATGCCACTAACAACACTGGCCAGACAGTAGATACAGACAAGCAGAAAACTGACTTGTTGTGTCTTTCCCTGTCTATCTACTCTGATGTCACGAGGTGGATTATTCTTTCAATCGTTTTTTTCTTGTTGTGCTCCGAGCAATAAACTCCGCATGCGGAAAGAAAGAGAGGATGGAGAGCGAGTGGGGGATTGTTTGTGGGTTAGCGAAGACGTTTTTCCTCAAATGCGATCTCTCCCCACCACCGACTGTAATCTCCCCGGGCAAATCCGTCTTTAGCCAAACGAAGGAAAAACAGTGGAGAAAGGGAAAAGCCATCTTTATCCAAATCCAATTGCTATTGGAAGAAGGAAAAAAGGGTAAAGTAGGAGGAGAAGATCTTGTAATTTGTCTGAGGGATTACAAGAAGAGTTGGCAGGCTCTGTGTGTGCGTGTGGTACGCTTGTGCTAGCGTGCTAGTCTGTGTTGTTGTTCAAGTGTTATATAAAGACACTAACAGTGTGTATTATGATTGACAAAGTGAAGTGTGTGGGAGATGTACAGACACTTTGTTTTTGCAATAAGTAAATTTGTGGATTAAAAGTGTGAGCGCAATGACACTTTTTTGCCTAACCACACAGAATTGATAAAGTTACAGCAATTTGCTGTGATACAGGTAGCTCCGCCCCAAGTTCTTGTCATTGGTTGAGTCAATGTTGTTGGGAGGGGCTAATTACCATTCTTATTATGTAAATTAGCTTCAATATAGATTGCACCCTATTTGCAAACACCTGGACTATTTGTTTTTTTATTTCCATTGACCCACCAACAGCAATGCCCTGCTATTCCCATTACACTCTTTACCAACTACAAAATAAAGTATTTACATTTTATTCTGCAACAAAATTTGGGCGTATCTCCTCCATTATCCATTTACATACATCCTGTAGTCAATCCAGTGTTAAACACTGCAGACAGCAAGTATAAATAATCAACGCTGTAATATTTGTGCATTTATTCCTGGCACTGCTAACCCACACATTTCACAACAGAATTTTACCCAGGTATTACCCACAGGTCATAGTACTTGTTGACAATTTGTGTACCGTTTGACCCCTTTAACCTGGTCAATTTGTAGCATGCTATTAAGAGAGACAGTAGAGACAGACATTCCGTCCCTCATTCTCTCTCTCTCTCTCTCTCTCTCTCTCGCCTGGATGTAACAACCTATGACAGCCCCAATTAGGCAGTGTGGCAGCAGCCACTACCAGGCATATATCAACACAGACACAGAGACGGATGGGAGGGTGCGAGGCTGGTGGCTAAAGTTTATGTGCCATGCTTTGATTTGATGTGAGGCAGCACAGCACACATACACTCACACACACACACACACATACAGGACAAGGGTAAATGAAAAGGACAGAGGTCCAGATCTGTGACGTTGTGATGTGCCGTCAGCGTCAGGGTGTGTGTCTCTGAGTGACAGTGATCCAGTCTCACACTGCCTGAAGCCGTCCAGTCATACTGTACCTCATAGTGACACTGACCATATGCTCACACGCATCATATGTTTATACTAGAAATATAGTTTATGCAAGTACGCAGATATCGGTGTTAATGCTTGGCAGATACATCTTATGAGAACAGCCCTACTGTACTCTTAGCCTTATGCATACAGTATAGGGCCTACGTTAACATAGGGCAAAATTACAATATATACAATGTACAATATACAATGTATATTAATAATATATGTAAATATACACTTATACAATGCACAAAGGCCATGATCAACACACGCTTAGACATAACAACACTGGGCGGTGGTGTCCCAGATTGAGGAGTGAACTGTAAGCTGATTACTGGCGGTCATCCTGCCCTGCCCTTGCACAATTAGGTCACCCCCCCTTCATATTCCGTATTTCCACTCATCTCTCCATCTTTCTCAGCTCTTCTCTGTCTCACCTATATCCATCTCTCCTTAACTTCTCTGTTCCACTCATCTGTCTTGGCTAATATCAGGTAATACACAGATGTTTCAAAATAAACTATTAAGTAAATAAGTGACTGTTTCTAGGCCACTAGTGGCAATAAATGAAATTATGTTGAAAATGAAAAATGTTTAAGTAGCCAGATGTAACAACATTGGTTTAGCCAATAGTGAGAGTGTGGCCAATGGCAAACGCTTCATCACTTTATATTTTGAATGTTTTCCTTATTAAATTCACCTATTTCACATCTTTTAGTCTCTACTGATGAGTTAACTCATGTCAGTTAGGTAAATAAGAAGGCGACAAGGCATCTATACGTTAAAGTTGTGGGCGGGGCTACAGGACACTGAGTGGCACGGCGCTAACAAAACATAAATAACACATTATACTTATAAGAAACTGATTCTGCTTGATCTGGTACAAAATGCCAGCGCATTCACAGGCGTTTACATCAGTCACACGACTATAAGATCACAAAAAATATGATTTAGACAACCTCAAAACTCAAATAACATAAATTTTATGTTTGGAATAATTCATTTAATTTCTTTAACAAATATAGCTGCACATTTCTGATTTAAAAACGCTGTGAAACGTTTGGACCCTGAAACATTCTTTCCACTAATTTCAATAAAACCAGTTAATTTGGATGTTACCACGTAAAAAACATATTTTAATCCATCTGACAAAATTCTTTACAGAAAAGCACAAACTGTGGCAACTATAGACCTTTCCTCTTACAAAAGGTCAGTAGATTTGTAAATTTTAAAGTAATTTGCAATAATTCAATATATGTTTTAATATACCTTCCAGATTCTTCTGTTATATCCAGTTGAAAAAATTCATTAAAACCAGAAAGGCGTAAAAAATTTAATGAACTGAAAGAAATGGTTACTGTAATGAAACATTAGCGTACATATGAAGCAATCACAAACAGCAGGCAGAGGCCTACAGCAACAGTTGATATGATAGCAGAACTAGCAGAACTCCTGTTGACTGTCTCTCTGGGCTTTATGTGACACATGCGCAAACCCACATCCCCAGCCGCACATCCACAAGTGATACCTTTAACGCAACAATAGCCTTAAAGTGATTTTCACTGTTTCAATCTCTTAGTTCACTCATCTACCTTCAGCTGAAAGATAAAATAAAGTGAACGAACAAGAGAGTGATTTAGGGTGAGTGAGCGAGAGAGAGACAGAGAGAGAGAATGGAAGAGCTCACATCAGCACTTAAAGGAAGGATGTATTATTGATGACAGGACAAAGAGAAACGTTTATTTATCATCCAGGACACAGTCCTGAGAGAGAGGCGGGGGGATAAAACAGCCAAGAGTCACGTTCAGTTCAAATTCAACACCCTTATATACACTCAGCTGATCTGCAGTAAGAGGAAGGTTAATATTAGCGGATAAGCTCATATGAGACCATAGAGCCACACACATATGTTGGCTATTATGCCTTGTTTTGCACACATGTTTGCTATTATAATACACATTTTAAACTTGCAAAATGGCTCTGTGTAGAATGCTTCAATACATTGCAAGCACAAACCCACTGTTCCAAAGTAAACAAAACTTAGAATTTGGTTGGGGAGGAAGTTACAAACGTCTGTGCCATTTAACCTGATGTTTGATAATATAATATTACATATAACTGTTGCTATACGTGTCAACCGTTTAACTAACATTCATTTACTCAGCAAGATCTTTACACTGATAGTAGCTGACTTGAAAACTATAAGCAGGATAATCATAGGACTTACGCTATCAGAAAATCATTGGGGCGGGTCCAGCTGCGCTTTTGAAGTTCCAGTTGGACCAACTGTTTACAGAGTCACCAGAACCAGACTTTCTGAAGTGTGCAAGCAGCCTCATGTGACTGTATGTTAAGGCGAGTGGACAGTTAAGATACTAACTCTGGCCACCTCAGAGTCACACCACATGCTGTTTCTGTGGCGATTTACTGTTTGGCTTCAAGAGCAGCTTGATGCAACAGAAGCCTTTGAAACCTTAACAAGCTCTGTTCTCCATCACTGAGCTATTGTGTGTCAACTGAGAGAAAACAGGCGTGTTGTGTCCTTTTATATTTGCTGAGTATTTTTTGTAGTCAAATGTGTTTTTGATATATGTGTACTGGGAAGTAGGCTACTGTGTTTGTGAGAGGCTAGTGGGGCGTGTGTGTGTGTGTGATGAATGGTCCGTTACAGGGATAACTACTCAATAACAGCTGACATAGTCTTGCCCTCTGCCCTACCCACACAAAAGCCTCTGATTATATTATTGTTTGACTGCTGCCCCTCGCCAGAGCTCACACACACATACGCAGGCTCACACACTCCCCTTGAGCCCCCACAGCCAACATAATTACCACTATTGTGCACCAGATGCACACAAACTGACAGGCACACAAAGACGCACAGGGCCTGGGATCCACATATGTGTGTATGTGCCACTCTGGTCTCTGACAAAGACCAGTCTCTGCTGCAGAGACAACATGACCTCTAAAATACACACAGAAGCATCATGCCCATTCAAAATGAGGAGACACGCGCTCTCTTAGATAGTTTTAGATTTTTAGATTTTATTTTGACTGCAATATAAAAAAAAATTATATTTGGTAATTCATCTGTACAATTTTTGTATTTATCTACAAAAATAATCACAATTCATATTAACTACTTTTACACTTGTTGCAACTTTAGTAACATCCTTATTTATAGGTTAAAACTGTTACATTTTAAAAACTGTTACATACTGTAAGTCACGTGATTCTTTTGATTTAAACTGAAAACTTTAACCATGCCATGTAAAGATTAAATGTCTCTTTATCTGTCTGTCTGTCTCTCTATCTGTCTGCCTGTCTCTCTATCTGTCTGCCTGTCTCTCTCTCTCTATCTGTCTGTCTGTCTGTCTC
Source organism: Yasuhikotakia modesta (assembly GCA_036877545.1). Taxonomy (NCBI): domain Eukaryota; kingdom Metazoa; phylum Chordata; class Actinopteri; order Cypriniformes; family Botiidae; genus Yasuhikotakia; species Yasuhikotakia modesta. The sequence goes on from JBAJNP010002218.1 coordinate 11,988, forward strand.
TCTACCTGTCTGTCTCACTAAGAGTGCAGGGGAAAGCAGAACATGTTGTCTAGCACACTCAAGTCCAGTCCAGCAGCTAAAAGTGCATCAAAGTTGCATCTCGGTCATCTCAGTGTTTTTTGTGAGCGTGTTTGCGCTTTAAAATGCTTAAGTTTCAAATCTTCTCAGAATGACAAATGTCCCTTAAAACAAGCACACCCAGTCTCACCCCCTTTTAGAGCCCTTAAAGAAGTGACCTCCTTTAGACACTGGTGGAGGGGAGGGGCGGAGCCGAACGCACTGCCCCCTAATAGTTAATTTTTAATGGAGGCTTCTGTTAGTGTACTTGGACAGAAACTAGCTGCAAAATGGCTTTGGTGGCACAAGTGGAGGGGCCATGTGCGCAGAGAGAGGTACTGGTGGTGAGAAGGGGGGTTTGGGGGAACAAGGTTAAGTGGAGGAATGGAACAATTCTCTGTTGTAGCGGTGTTTACATGACCGCACACACACACAGACAAATGTAGCCATTAATGTAGTCTCGCTCTCTCTACCTCTTGGTCTCTTTCTCTCTGAAACTACACTCCCCTCCCTCGCCCAACCTGTCCTTGACAGATTGTCTGCGCTCGCCGCACTCGCATACTCAGAGATGCCCCCCAAACACACACCTGCTGAAAGCATTCTGCTACTTTTTCTCTTGAACACCCGTGTTTTAGAATCTCTACAGGGTCCCCTGCCAGCTTTTCATTACCAATGAACAGTGTTTGTAATCCAGTTTACTTTAGTGACCTCATAAAAATATGGATTTGTTGTTATCCATCAGGAAATGATAGGGTTGTGAGAAGTAACAGGTTGTTGGAGGGGAGGGGATGCAAGCTGTTATTGGGGAATTTTGATGAAATAAGGGCAACACTTTTCTTAATAACATGCATATGAATAGTTCACTATAAGGCAAAAACACAAGCAACAGCCTCCTGGTGAGGTGAAAGAAGTCAAATGTGTTTGAGTGTGTGTGTCAGGACTGAGGTGAGGGCCTCATGTCTGTGTTTAATTGTTTAATAGACTGAGAACACACAGGCGCACCCCAGGGGTCTAGTCTGGGCTAACTCTGATTCCAGAGGAGCAGAGCAAATGACAGGAGATCGATCAGCCTTCTTGCCTGAAACTGACACCCTCTATTATATGCACATGCATACACACACATTTACCTAGCTATCTAAATGGGCAGATAACACAAACTTGTATTGTTTGTTTTTAAAGCTACCTATATTCTATTAAATTAGCCCTAACTTTTACACCAAATGCTCACAATCATTTGCTTTATTACCATGTTGTTTCCCTTTGAAGACATCAGCAAGAGGCACAATTCTGTCCTGAAAGTACAGATAGGAAATCCACTAAACATTAAACGTTTCAGTGACAAAATGGTGGCTGATCATGTGATGGCAAGAACCTTTGATATGCAGTAGCCATGTGACTTCAGCCATCTGTTGCCATGGTCTAAATTAATTAGCTAAACTCATTACAGTTTTGCAAGAGGCCTCTAGCTTTAATGAAACAGTTTGTGGACACAAGCAGAGATCTCACTCTGTGCTGCTTTATTCCTTGCATCCCTTTACCTGTTTATCCTGTTCCACAGGACAGAAACATCACACAATCAAAACACCTGTATCTCAGTTGTTCTCAAACACAGCAACGAGATCAAAGGGAAAGCAAATGGAGTCTTTGGTGATGTCTCGGTTTTCCTCCCTGTAATATCACATCTTTTCCAACAAAAGACAGGAAAGATCAGAAAAGATCTCTCAAACATGCCAAGACATCAAACTGAGCAACTAGAAATGATCTCATATTCAATCCAAACAATGAATTCACCCAAAAACAAATAATCTATACTATACTAAAACATTTAAAATACCAAAATAATTATTCTGCACATTCATTTTTTTTCACTTTTTCAGTGTTTATAGTAATTTGCATTTGCATCTCTTTGTATTTCTCCTTAAGAATTTTAGCAGAAATATTGCCTGCAAAGTTTTCCTTCCTTGAATGAGATGAAGTCTCATGAGCTACGAAAGAGTTATACAAAAAGATACAAACTTTTCCATATTTCTTGTATCGACTGCATCTGTGCACCGCAAAGCCAAAACACAACAGATTTGCTCAGACACACCTTTCCATTTCCACCATACTGTTGCTATGTGTCTCCTTTCCCTGTTATCTCTCTCCATCCAGAGGGAGTGCTCAGTCAGTAGTACCAAAGACACAACAGATGGGACTCAACATCATCCATGAGAGAGAGAGAGAGAGAGAGAGAGAGAGAGAGAGAGCAAAAGAAAGAATGAGAGAAGCATTTATTATTTACACCACTCCATATTGGAATATTAATGCTAAAAGCAATCGGGCGACTCTTCATTAAATTAACTGTAGATGCAGAGAAAAGGGGGTGTGTGGAGGGGGGAGGCACATGCTGTTAAAAGGCCCTAAAATTAGTGAAGCAAAAATGAATCCATTAAGGCTTCCATTCTCTCTCCTCTTCCCCATCCTCTCTCTCTCTCTCTCACTGCATACCTCACACACTGCCATTAAAAACTGCTGTCCTGGCAGCAAAAGCTGTTTTTTCCACCTCTATCCAGAAATATGCATTTCTGTGCTGTCCCCGAAAGTGCCTGCTCAAAATTTAAACATGCATGTGGCGGCCCCCCATTGGCTCCTTTTTTAAAAACCTGTTTCTGTTTTTGAAATCTATTTTTTTACAATGTTGATTCCAAATCGACTTTACATAGTTTGTGTTAAATAATTTTTACAAAAATACCATTTTTGTATAGATTAAGCCCCCAGATGTGTTTGCGCAGTGAGGATTATGTGCATCTGGTATCACAACACGTGACGCATGAAATCGTTAGTGCTTCCTCTGTTTATGCATGTACACAAACACGCGCACGTACAGGCGCATGCCAGCGTTAGAGCAGCAGCTTCTGCTTGGCAACACGGTGCGTGTGCGTACAAGCAGTCTTCCTATTAGCTGAGCGCTGGTACGTGCTGTTGACTTATCAAAAGCGAAAAACATACATTTAATCTCCCTGGCATCACATGTTGTCATTCTGGTTTTGAGCTCACTTGCCTTGTGTGTGTCTTTGGGTGTGTGAACATGCATATGCCTGCATAACGCTGACAATCTATTCTGTTTAAGGGCCCACGCATGCATACGCACACACAAAGGTGTCAAATCGATTCCAATTTCCTAGGTGTTCATTTGAATGATTGGGATGGCAGGGATGAGATGGAGAGCCAGGCACACACTCATTTAGACAGACAAAGCGATGTTCTGGCGGGTCTGGGCTATGGGTCACATCAGGTTTAACCTTTATGCAACGTGAATAAAAGAGGATGAGGCGGAAAAACACAAACCCAACAAAGAGAGAGAAATGGCAACGAGTGCCTGACTTGAGGCTTTATTCCAAGCATTGTTTTTGTCCATGTAATCAGCAATACAAGATTATGTAAATATCAATATGCAATGTTTATCAGTGTATGTACATGTGTTTAGTACATGAGTACATGCATTAATGCGCTGGCTGCAGGGTCAGACTCATGAGGGGATTATTGATTTTAATGGAAGACATGCAACCAAATAGAAACCTAATAGTGAGTCATATTGCTCACAGATCATAACGCACACTTATCCCTATATAGTCATTCAAACCAACCATTGCATGACACACAGGCTCAGTAAGCGCATGCATGCCTCTACAGCACATATCTACACAGACATCCTAACATTCTGTCAAAAGAGTTGCTATGGCACCCAGTCCATATGTGTGATGTGGCTGCTGTTAGTCTTAAAATAAATCTAGGTTATTCAGATCTGACTGTTTGCGGTGCTAAGTGCCGCATTAATGCCAGGATTTTAATGATCTCAGCTGTTTTTGAAAAAATGCTTTGCTATTGAAACAGATTTTGAGGAAATTCATCACAAATTTGCTCGCACAAAAATTAAAGGATGCAATTTAAACCTTTCTTAAAATCAGTTGACAGATTTAATTACATTATCTTTTAGCTTTTTTGGAGTCATATCATTCATTTGTTTGAAGACAAAGCCAACATTAAAATGTATTCCCTTGTAGCTCTCAAACCTGAAACATTAAGGCGCATCTTGCCAGCCTTGACAAATACAAAGTATGTAAGTCAATGGGTCACATACAAGTCATTGGTTGCTGTCTGTCATAACAAACCTCAATACCAAATGTGATGATGCTGGAGCAAGTATGAGATTTGATCTTTAGTGGGTGGCAATATTTTAGCAGCATCTTAAATTAAGGTTTGTGAATTAATTTAAGAGAATACTGATTCAGCAAAGCACTATAAAGTCTAGCTTATGCTTACCTGTATGTGTGTGGTACACACTCCATCTCCCTCTGTCCCTGCTCTCAGAAACAACAAAAAAAATGTGTGTGTGTTGGGGTGGGCAGTTAGTCCGCCATCTGGCAGAACCTACGGCTGTTCTTACCCCAATGCCCACCCTTCTCCCTCTATTCTCTTGCTCTTTCACTTTATTTCTCTGTGCTTCTTTGCTTAGAAACTCTACAGTCAACATTAAAGCAAATTGGGTACAAAACAACAAAACTAGATCCGCAGAAACCAGACTCCCTGAAACACACCAACATCAACACTCTCTCTCTCACAAAGACTTAAATTAGGTTAATGGAGATGAATTGTAATTGAAGCTACGACTGATGTAGACCACACACACACACACATACACGGGCACTGGAACAGGCCAAAGGGACTGAGAAAAGAAGAGTGGATGAGAAAGACAAAAATAATAGATGGATGAGGGGATGGATGAAGACAGAGGTATAGAAACAGCAAGGGGGTAAAACTTGAGGTGCTCCAAGCAAGCTGCAGAATTTGTCACATCAATAAAACCCATTCCCAAGCTGAAACGAAGAGAAAAGGAGGAATCAATGGAGAGATACAGAGAGAGAGAAAGAGGCACTGATTCACATCAATGAGCAGACACGGGTCGGGTCAGGAAATGAAACAGAAATACGCAGTGAGAACACAGCATGCACTCTACTGGATAAATATACACTTGTACCTCTGCGTGTCTCCACCCACACACAAACACTCCATTCACACTACATGTACATTTCTCCATATAAACAATCCCAGCCAGAGTTTCAGTGCTCAGATGTCTCACTTTCACAGCTTCACAGATTTAATGAAGTTCCCAGTCATGTTTAATTTAAGTATCAGCTTAGTTGTCTTAGATGTTTCTTCTGAAAGTCTTCGGAGAAGTTAAAAAAGATTGTTTATTGCTTATATTGAGATCTCTGACTTTGGGATCTCTGTGAACATTCTCAATGTGAGACATTGTTGAGATGTCCTTTAATACACTTCTCAGTAATAAAACAACCTAAAACATAGCAAAAGTTCTTATCCGTTTTGCCTCACTGATGCCTGAGCGCAACACTGGGATATCAAAGAGATCTCCTTTATTTGGGGTACAACACTCCGATCTTATTTATAATTAATTACAAATGATCTTCCTTAAATCTTACACTTCATAATAACTGAGAACACTCCTTGACAACAAACATTACAATCATAACCTCTACACAGGGTCCCAGACAGATAGACAGAATCAAAGAAGAGTAAGATTGGTAGAAAGAGATGCAAAAACAGCATGAATGTTTCTTCTCAATAAAACAAGACAATCTCTTGTCATTCAGAGACAGAGAGAGAGAGAGAGAGAGAGAGAGAGAGAGAGAGAGAGAGAGAACACAGTGTTGAGGGATGAAAAACATCCATAGGCATTCAACAACAACAAACCGAGATGAATGCCAAGAACGAGGAGGCCATGGAGGTCACGAGGTGAAAGGAGAGGAGGTGTGGTAGGTCTGTAGAGACATTTCATTTGTGAATGTTGTTTAAAACTTGGAGTGAACACATATAAGCGCTAAACACCATGTTTTAAAGTGTTTTAAAACATGGTGTTTAAAGTTTTAAAGTGAGAAATCTCCAAGTTTTAAAGTGAGAAATCAGACAGGTCTGGAGTCACCAGCACTTTAAATAAAGTTATCTTATTATGGTCATTTCTAAGCCCAACTCCAGTTTCCTGTAATGTGATTGGTCAGTGTGCTGCCAACATGGCAATTTATTTCATTAAATAAATTTACTTTTGCATCAAATATAGCTTTTTGCACCCGTAAATCACAGCTGATAGTCCTCGGGTGTAAATCAACAAATATGGCTCTTCACTGTATGCATCTGAATAAATGTATTGACTACTTTAAAAATACTTAAAAATGCCTCAAAGCTTTAGTCCTTGCATTGAAAAGCATATTCTTACAATATACTTAGAAACTCTTAGTATATTATAATTATATTATATATATACTTAGATAAGGGCAGATAAAAAATGGGTGTAAGAACAGAAAACAATTAAAGGTAAATAAATGAATAAGCTGTCAGCTTTAAAACAAGCAACAGTGTGTGCATATATATACATACATTAAATGCACTCATGCATCATGCATGTTTCAGCGCCCACTCTTGCTTTATGTTAGAAAGACCATGTGCATTCAACTACTCAGAAAACGCATCAAGAACAATCTGTTCCCATACACGGAGAAAGACTAGCTCCATACCAGTCAGTGTATGCATGTGTGTTTGTTGTGCATGGCATGCGGTCATGCTCCAATGCGCTAGGCCTTGTAATGAAGGTACAGTGACTGCGGAGAGGATGTGTTTGCATGCACATGTATGTGTCTGAGGGGGCGGAGGGGGGTTTGTATTTGTCTCCAGAGAACTTGTATCAAGGCTATGCTGGTTTTCAACTGAAATGTATATGAGATTAAAATTACATTGCTGCTTCTCTTTTCTCAACCCCTCCACCCTTCACTCCATGTTCCACTTCGTCTTCTGGGATTCACAGTCAGCTACAGGCTCAGAAACGTTCAATGTCTTTTCTCTTTTTCCTCTCATCTTCTAGCCAAGAACACAGCTATAAAAACCAGCTACATACTTGTAGACATGCATGTTTGAAAACAGCGTGACGTTGTATCTCAATGACTAACACGCCTCTTTCAGGTAACTGGGTACGTTGATGGCCATTTTTTTTAAATGCATATTCAGCATAAACAGAACCTAAAATTCAGAAGAACTTTGTTAAAATTTAGTTCAGGTTCACAAAAATCACATTTGCTTTTAATGTACATTGCTAAATTAATTAGCTTTAGCATTAGCACAAGCAAACAGCCTAACAACTAAAGCGATGTAACAAAAAACAACTTCAACCAAAGGCAACTCAACTCACAAGTAAAAGACACAAAGTCAATGTTTCACAGTCAATGAGTCGATACTTTTGTTTTAAATCTTTCACAACATAAAAAAATAGGAAAAATAAAAGACTATTGGACTTAAACTGGATAGAGCACAGAAGCGCACACAGCCTGATGCTTTGGCAGGCGCATGGAGTGAGAGAGAGGGCAGACGGAAAAGATGAGAGTGAAGAGATAGATGGGGACGCTAGTTAGACGAGCGAGAGGAGAGAAATAACGATCCTGAACAGGAGAGGGGGGTCAGGTGTGCCTGAAACGCTGTAAAGAGGAGAAACAAAGGATGGATATCGAGTGGAGGGATGGGAGAGCCTGAGGAGGTGGAAGTCAAGAGAGGAGGTACAGACGTGTATTTACTCACACAGAAACGCACTTTTAACTCATAAATAACATCTCTCTGAGGGAAACAGGTTAGAAGATACTGTTCTGAAAGAGACTTGAAGCTGTGCAGAAACCTCCTATACTCACACACGGTAAAGCAAGCCTTACACAAATTCCTTCTAACAGAGATAGTTCAAAATAAAAATGCTGGCAACATTTACTAACTATTTCATATTCAGCAAACCTGTATGGCTTTAGAACAGCATAAGGGTGAGTTAACAATGACAGAACTTTCATTTTTCAGGGTAAATGTTCTTTTAAACTGTTGCTTGAGTTGCTATACAGCAAGTGCAAAATGCATTACAGATACTGACTCATTGATCCACCGTAAATGCATAAATGTAAGTGTGTGTGTGTAAGCATTCTGGAAGGCCAGTGAGATGATGTCCAGATTAAAGACTTGTGGGAGTCCCTGGACGCTCACTATATAACACAGAGGGCATTGATTAGCCATTAATGACGCTTTGAGAAGTCATCTCTCCCACCAGTACTCAATCATACATCCACAAAGAGGGAGAGAGACAGAGAGAAAGAGAGATCAGGACAGACTATCAAAACAACAGAACATTTTTGTTGTATATAATTAGGGCTGTGGAGTTATTCAAGATTTTAACCAAATTATCAAAATATAAAATAATGGCATCAAAATCTTTTTGTTTGATAATGATTAAAAAAACTTTTTATATAATATATAAAACTGATGATCATTTAAACACGTTATATAATTGTGACAGATGGCAACACTGAAAACGCAGCATTCCTGTAGCTCAACTGGTAGAGCATTGTGTTAGCAGTGCAAAGGTTGTGGGTTCGATCCCAGAGAACACAAGTACTGATAAAAAAATTTAAACCTTGAATTTACTGTAAGTTGCATTGCATACATGCATCTGCCAAATGAATAAGTGTAAATGTAAACATTACAAAATTGTCTTTTAAAGTTAGTATATGGTTGATTTCATTTCCAGTCATGTTTGACTGCATTTCTGTGGTAGACACTCTGCATCTTGCTGTTGTTTAGGGTCTTGCTCCAGGGACACCAAATTTGAGGCAACAGCAACACGTCTCGACAACCCACATTCCATTTCGTCCCACTTCTAGATGTTTCTGAACATTGTGTGAACAGCTTCTTACTTCCTGTTCTGAGTGAATGTGGTCTGGTGAGGTGTGTTGAAATGAGCCAAGCTGACTGCAAACTCACAATTCAGGGAAGTGGAATTGAAGCTGAAATCATTCAAAATGCTGGAAAATGATTTTAATGTAACTTCCATTTGAAGTCAAGTTTGTGTTTATTCTATTATTGTTTAATTCTATTGTTTGATTTACAAAAAAAGTAAAACAATGCTCACCATAACCACACTATAATTAAAATGTTTAAACAATGTTTATATAAGTGAGGAAGATCCCCAAAAAGGAGTTTTTGCACAGATTTGTCAGGGTACAAGTTTGTGCCAAATATATGGTGAAGTAAACACACAAATCCACACACACACACACACACACACACACACACACACACACACACACACCAACCATTATTATTCCTATCAATGTAGTAACTCAAATAACACACTGCATTTCTTATTACATGTGACATCACCTCCACACTTGTGTGGTCCACACCATTTCACATTTTTACACCATGTGAACTTAACTGACATTTTTCTGCCACATGCACTAAACCAGGTTAACATAAAAGCCAGGGCCCTCACTATAGTTACTGCAAGTGTTAAAATGTTCTCTTGGTCAAGCTGGTAATATGGCGGCTGTATTCAATTGCCATGTTTGTAAGTTACGCTTAGCATAAAAAACGTAGAGATTCATGGAAATATTATGCATGAACATACATAACATATTTGCTAGGATGACAAAACGGCGGTGCATGCAAACATGCGGAGCGTGAATAGCGCAGTGTGGGGTTTGCTGCATAACTAAGCGTGTAGAGAGGAAGCCATCTTCTCTGGGTAAAGCCAAATGAATTCACTGAGGCTCTATGCAAATGTTCCCTGGGCTAACGAGCCTGGCTGCATGATTGGAGTGCCATTAAAATTCTCCTCTCGCACAGCACTGCTTCCTGCCCTCCTATCTCTCTATCGCTCTTTTCTTTGCTATGTTATCATGAACACTCTATCTATCTATCTATCTATCTATCTATCTATCTATCTATCTATCTATCTATCTATCTATCTATCTATCTATCTATCTATCTATCTATCTATCTATCTATCTATCTATCTATCTATCTATCTATCTATCTATCTATCTATCTATGCACTGGTCTGTCTATCCGCCTAGGAACTGCTCTGTTTATCTGTCTGTCTATGCACTGATCTGTCCGTCTATCTATCTGCCTATGCACCAGTCTGTCTGTCTATCAGTTTGTCTATAAGTACATCTTGTTCTTCAGCAAAGATCCTGATCTGCATGTTTTAATATTTAACTCTCTCTTTTCCTCTGTCTCTCTTTCACTCCCTCCCTCTTGCCCTCTCTCTCTGTGGGCAGCAGGACGGCTGTGTCTTTTCTTAAACAGGCAGCAACGCTTTGCACCTGCTCTCCCTGTAAAACATCCAAACACGGCCGTGAATAAACAAGCCCGGTGCTCCAGCCCTCTGCTCAAACCCACCACTGCCATCCGTAAACACACATCAATAAATAAACACCTTCATTTTCCTCATCTCGCCCGGCGCGCACACATGCACACACACACACACACACACACACACACACACACAGTAGGTAGGATGCCTCTACACCTCTTTCCCTTTTGCTTCTTGTTCATAAATAGAGATTGGAGTAAATAAACAGGGGGCGGGTTGGACATCTTTAATGGGCGGGGACATAACCATCAGCCCCTTCCCTCCCCTGAGGCCACGGCGACACCAAGACTTATAAGCACACCTCTCTCTCTCTCTCTCTCTCTCTCTCTCTCTCTCCCTCTCTGTCTGTCCATCTGCATCACGGCTCTCAATGTCTGCATAATTCAGCACCTGCCACTCTTTCTTCTCCTATGTCCCTTCTTTATTTAGTTTTATTTTAGCCACTTTCTTAGTGAAAATTGTCAATCTTTCTGCAAATGTGAGGGAAAGAGGCAGAGAAGATGGTGAGGCTGGTCAGGGGAGCAGCTGGAGTACAGACACGCTCCACTAAAGAGAGCGCTGATTACTCGCGTTCACACAACAGCTCTCCATCTTCACCTCTGTGTGTGTGTGTGTGTGTGTGCTGCAGAGATTCTAAATATGCAGATTGGAAGAAAATGGCTGAATCCAACAGACTGAGGGGAGGAGCATGATCAGCTGAGTCTCGCGGCAATTCATTGATGTGTTCAGATGTAACGATCAAATCAGAAGACAGATTCGCTGATCAAGTCCAGGGCTTAAATTTTCCACAGTAGGTTTATATTTAACTGGATTTTTTCTTCCATAAGTAATTTTTTGTTTCATTATTTAAAAAAAAAACATTTAAAGTTAATTTTTATTATTTTTATTCGTATCATCCACAAAAAATTAAACGAATAATTTAATTTCATTTTAATATCCTTGCTACACAAGGTCAAATAAATGAACAGTGCTTAAATAAATGAGTGGAGAAATGCACTGACGGACAGAAATGTCCAGTCACGTCATTGAGGTAAAATTCCTCTTCAGTCCCCACTGGATTCTAGTCTTCACTCATCCATCAAATGCTCTCAGCACATCTGAATAAAACTCCATCCACCACTCTGACTATCGATTTATGCTCAGTCCCACTTTAAAGGACACTTGGTATACAGCGATCCAATAACGCATAAGTGTGTGTGTTATTGTAACTCGTGACGTGTGAGAGGCATGTTAGGACATGACAAGGCTGTGTTGTGTCCCCTACCGCACATACAGTTCACATTTACATTTAATACATAACAACTTTAAAAAATGAAGATTTTAAGTTAATGGCAGTAGTCGAATGGACCATTTTATGCGCTTTTCATGTCATTTTAGAGCGGTTAACTCCTATAAGTGCTTTAACTTATCTAGCAAACACTGTTAGCTCTCACTCGCTGTTGCTTTATTCTGTATGTTTGTTCCAAAAACCCTGAAACCAAGATTGACCAACTTTCTGTTTCTGAATCCCTCTCTCACATTTAGTTCCATTTTTTCTAAGCTTTCCCTGTGGAAGTACTTGGTTCAGGGAAATCTGTCCAGGTTGGAGTTTATGCCCCTCTCAGCAGGAAAACTGTCAGCCACTCCGAATGTGTTTGTGGCATGCGCATAACTGTGAAAGCACTGGACTGTCTGTGTGTGTGTGTGTGTGTGTGTGGTGTGTGTGTGTGCGTGTGCGTACATCGCCACGGTGGTACGCTAATAAAAAAAGATTCACACTGTGATGCATCCTCGCACCTTCCTCATTTCAACCGCCGTATCATACCCGTTGCCATGGAGATAAGATAAAACTCACACTGTTTTGGGCTTATAGAAGAGGAGGGGAATAATCTGAACAAACTGCTTGATGGAAATTCATGCAAACATACACACACACTGGTGCATATATTTCACATTATACTATTCACATTATACTATTATATACATACACCAAATCCAAACACAATCTCTTTAATGACACTAGGAGATTTTATAGCAGCATCCATATGTACATTTTAAGTAAACAAAGGTTTGCACGGCCCTTTCACAATTATCTGACTGTTTGTGGATATATATCCAAGTGCAGCTCTACAGGACTTTTCAGGTAGTCAAATATTGACCTGTTAAACATGAGAGCTACACTGGCACAGCCACATTCCTTCCTTGAGCAGTCTGAGTTGAGTAACTTAGTCACTAATTTGTGTGTGTGTGTGTGTATTAGATGATGACAGAGAGACAGATACTGTAGATATGTTAGGTAGAATAGGGACACTGCAGAAGAGCACTGTGCATTTCATTAAACTGTTATAGAAGTGTATTGTATGTGGTCACAGTGTTTATTCAATTGGGACCTTCTACAGGTAAAAGCATGTGTTATTTTGTGTCAAAGCTGAAGCAGAAGTACAGCCACACACACACACTTTAAGATTTACTGCAAACAAGATGCAGTTTTTCCTCACCCTTCACATAAATAGTCCCATCAGCATAATGACTCACACACGCTGACATGCTTATTTCTTTATTTCTTTTTCATTTTAGATCAATAATTTAGAGTCCCTCCATCTTTTTTGCATCTCATTAAAGTCACACAGGGAACTTCCTGGCAGTTATGAGGCGCATCCCAGCATCATCAATGAGGCTAAGGGGGTAATGGTTAAATGATAGACTAGAAAAGATGTTTAGCCATACATGTGTTAATAAACCTGACAACAACCTTTTACCTTTTGTGTTTCTACCTTAGCTTCTGTTTGGGCACATAACAACAACAAATATTAGGTAAATCAGGACTATTGGTTAAGCAAAGGCTGACACACTGGGCCTTTCAAATGAACTGGATGTTGCCTGATAGTAGCTGTTACTGATACAATAACTAAGATATTTGTATATGCAGTATATCTGTGAATATCAAGCAGTGACAGCGCCACAGAGCCACACTGTTACACTTCTCAGTAAATTGATTGMCACATAATTTACCTGTAATGGTCTCTGCATGTTATACTGAGAAAAGTAATTTAACATTACAAACATTAAGGCATAAGTCAGCCTGAGTCATTAAGTAGCTTCATCTACTAGCTTCTACACACAACAGAGGTCAATGGTAAGTCAGTGAGGTGGATGTGTCTGTTGACTGGGTGAGTCTGAGGGGTTTTCAGCTTAAACAACAGTAGACTAATGACAGGCGCTGTAATTTAACCTGTAAATCCTGCTCTAACTCCTCAGTGTTCCTCCTGATCCTCTTACACCTCTTGCCCTCTTAAACATGAGTCACACAGCAGAAATCAGCTTACTGCTTTACACACACACACACACACACACAGAGACACAGACACAGAAACAGACACACACACAGAGACACAGACACACAGGCATATGTGGTTTACTTCATCAGCGTAATGATTTTTATATTGAGCTTTTGATTTATGTGTTTAAAGAGCCATATATGATCAGCATCTGACAGCATTGCTACTGATCAAGATACCTGCAAAATCAAATCCATGACTGTGGCTTTCTACACAGGAAAGTTGAGCAACGCAAACTACAAATACAGGGCATGAATCAGGACAGACCAAAAGGGCCAAACGCTAGCTTTTATTAATGAAGTAGCAGCTAATTAGAATTTTGCTCTGTTTTCTTTTTAGCTCGATTGATGCGCTGGGTAATCTTTAAGCAAAGAGTGTCAGAGCTGGTTTGCGAGAGCTGAAAGTGTGACCTTCTGTTAATCCATTAAAGCGACCGGTTAATCAATTAAACGGAAGCCATGGCCAGCCACAACAATGCCACACAACAGGCTCAACCTGGATCGCCTCACAAACATCGGCTCCCTCAAGCGCAACCCTGTGGGTATTTTCCCACAATCCCCTGCTATAATGTGGATGACCACTTACATGTCTGCATCTGTGACAAGAAAAGGGGAGTGGAGCATATAATCAATCAATATGTGCAGGAAACCTCTGGCCATCTTATTCTGATATGCATTGACACAAAGGCTAAAGCGGATCAATGCGCAGCGCTGTGTGAAGGGCAGGAGACGCACACCTCCATTGAGAAAGATGAACTTAGCGAATAGAGAGAGAATCAACTCACTGATTCCATCTGACTCGGCCAGTGTAAGCAGCACCTATTGATTTTCCAATCAACTACAGGGCCAGGGTTCACACACACACACACACACACTCTGCTACTTGGGGTAGAAAGTCTGTCGTTCAGAGAAATGGATACTTCGTTTAAACACACACACACACAGTGAATCTGATAAAGTGGGAAATTTCTTGTCTGCGATTAGACTGGATTTATTATCACCCTCACAAACTGCAAAGTAATTTTCCTAGTCCAGATTTTTATACAAACATCCTTAAAACAATAAAAAGTTACTTGGGATGGAAAATTGTGTGAGACTGAGTAAGAGCTGGGTTTACCAAGCGATTTTTTCATAAAATACATTTTGTTTTCATACCCGGTGGCAAGTTGTTCTTTTTTGTTTGCTTTAGATTAAATATAATACAACTTAGTAAAGTTTGTGCTTAAATTAATACAAAAAACTGTGGAGTAAGAAAATATATTGTAACAAGATTCAAACAAGACTAAAACACTGAATAAGAAACTTTCTGCTCTGTACAAGTAAACACAAATATACAGGTCAGAAATTAGTACTGGGCAGTACAATAAATACTGGTTTGTAATATATTTTGTGATATGAAGACAATTGACTACTTAACTGTGCTGGGACAAACCTTAAAAATGTCATTCACATTAACAGCGTCTGTATTCAGCTCCATTTTGTTGAATTGTCCTATTTTTCACTGTGTCTGCTCCATCCACACAAAATGGAAGACATTGAGAGAGGCAAAAATAAATTAAGACTGATTAACCAAACTCCCCAAGAATGTGAGGCTCCTCCAGCCAGACTAAAATCAAGCTGGATCTTCATCTTTATTTTAATTAGGCCTTGAATTAAAGCCCTTAGATAACCGCTCAAAGAAACAAGGCAAAATACAACAGCACACACAAATGCAAACCTTGGTGGTGTGTTTTTTTGTTTGTTTGTTTTTACACATACATTACTTTATGCAGCCAATGAAAGTCCTGTTTCAGGTGTAGGCAACCTAATTGGACATGTAGTACCACATCACAATCATATGCATTATTTATAAGATATTTAAAGATATTTATACCTCACTATGCTAAGGTAACATCCTTATAATGTTAAATTATATCTTTTCCATCTGGTTCTGAAACCAGAAAGTCCTCTTCATAATTATTACATGACAGAGCAAATAAACACCAAAAAGACAGAAAACGGTGAGTACAACAAGACTTCCTGTACACATATAGGATTAGTTGGTCCACGAAGACCAACATTCATGAAAGGAACCGTGACATTTCGAATCAGCAGTTACAGACACTTCAAACAGCTCAACTCGTATGAGTGTCTTACCTGGGATGATGGAGACAGTGTCTTTTTCCCAGGACACCACACTGACGTACTCCTGCACAGCAGAGGGGATGAGGCACTTGAAGACGGCCACGTTGCCCCGCATGGACCTCTGGTCCGCCACACGAACCGTGTAGGGCTCCCTGAACACTGTTCATGATAAACAGGAAAGAAACTGGTGTTAGAAGCAAGGAGACATCAGGTCATCTGGTCAATAGCATGTGTTGTATTGTCATCCACAATATGCAATGCTAGTGTCTCCAACCTTGCGTACGTTCTAATGAACACAACCAAGTTTTGGAAAGCATGACTATGAGGGATAAGCCATGATGGTCAACATTTTTTTCCTCATAGTCTTCATCCGCTTTGGTTTAATTAGCACACTGATAGCATGTCATGCTGTAGCTGCTGGGTATTTCACACAATTCAACTTTCTTGAAAAAGTTGTGCTTTTAAATTCAAGTGTCAAGTTTGTTCAAATTCTGGAAACATGTCCAGAGACCCCTGAATTGGGTTTCATTCAGTTTCACTTTGTCTAGCGTAAACACACCTTATGTAAATGGCCTTTTAAGAACCCTGTAACCAACCTAATTATACAATACAGATGAATTAATCAAGGCAAATTCAGTTAATAACCATCAAGTCCACAAGTTCTAACATCTATGCAAGACCAGTCAAAACCAGTACAAACCTGCTAGAACTTCACGCAGGTCAACTCAACACTTCAGCAGGCATGAATGAATGAATTTCACAGACTCACTTATAAACACATAAATGTATTATAAGCAGGAGTAGTGATTTGTTTTGCAAAGGTGACACAAATTTGTTTTGTGTCAGGGTTTGTGGGGGACGGGTCGTAAGAGTTCAGAAAGTGGCCTTTATATAAATCACCTAGAGATGCTTACAGACAGCACTGAGTGTCTGTCCCCTCACGGCCCTTGGAGATGTCAGAAACATTTGCCCCTGCTAAAGGGAACCTCACTGCACCTGACAACCGAAACCCAAGCACAAACTCAATAGAGGCAAAGAACGCACAAAAGGAACGGGTTCGAAAATGTTATTTACGGGTGAGGAGATCCTCCTACGGTGAAGGCCGATGGGGAGTGCGAGCAGATTAAAGGAGGCGCTGGATTTCATTTTAATTTCAGGAACTCAATTTGTTTCACGTCTTTCATCAACATCTATTTACTTACGGATTTTAATTCCTGCCTTGTTTCTTTGGGGAAGTAACGCAAGACACAGAGCAAGGGCATTTCATTCACGAACATGATGGTGCAAATTTGATCACGCGGTTGGAGGATGTTTCTAGAGAACTCTGCGGGTATCACAATTGGATTCACAGCCAATTCGACTACGCAGCTTTTTCATCTCATCAGAAGAGAGACCAATCGTAAGAATCCACGCAACATGGAGGCCAAACTCTCCCCCTCCCTGGCTCTGTTTCACTCCCTTCCTCTATTTCTATATATAATTAACGCCTGGCTTGCAGGCAAATTTCCTTGGTCATTAATAATGGTTTCTGCCAGGTGCCAGTGTCACCCACTGAGCGCCAAATCAGTCTCCTTGTCTGATATTTAAGCCATTTATTGTCTGCATTTTATTCTTTTCTTGTAATTATTTCATTGATTTATATAAATAAAAATGTAAATGAAACATAAGTAGGTTTAACTGGCTGTTTATATCTTGTCGGTGTTAACTAACCACCTTCTTATTGATGCAGATGAGGTTTGAATCAATGTAGCAAATCAATACAACTCCCTATTACACACAGGGCGCCATAGTCTACAAATAATCATTTATTCAGCCATTGATTGACTGTGAGTCCCAGGCCTTATTGAATTTCTAAAGATAAACTAACTCAAACGGGCCGCTATTATGTAGCTTTATTTTCAGCTCAAATGGCAGCGGAACGGTTTCTGTTTTACAGCGGTCGGGAAAAGCGTAAACAAACCAAAACATCTCTGTGGCTTCAATACTGCATGCATGAAAAGCTCAAACGAATTTGCAGACAACAATAGCAGATAACATATATTATGAGCAAACGACTCTTTATCTTCATGTGCGACATCATTAAAACGTTACCGATGCCTGACTATACTCGTCCGTTGCTTAGAAACGAACCGAAACGCAGGCTGGCGCGTCCTCCTCTCCTCCGTTTTCGCGCACAGGGAGTCCTGTATCACTTTCGCTTAAATAATTAACCTGCGAGAAACCAAAAACCGTATTTACTTATTCATGACGCAAGAAGTATAAAAAAGCGACAAAAAGAAGCGGATTGAATAAGAATGAGACGGCGCTCATTATTGTAATGATAAAAAATGGCCGTGACCTGCCAGGAGGCGCGAAGCAGGAGAAACAAAGAGCCGAGAAAGAAGGTGCGAGCGCGGGTCGCAGCGCACCTGTCACGCTCGTCGCACAAGGGCCGCGTTTAACCCTCAGACTGACCTCACATAAACTCGATCCTGTCTGTAGGAAAGTCTCCACTGTCTTTACCCTGTCATTGTTTATTTGCGACAATACTGATGATACAGCAGCTGCTTAATTCTGCAAATTTTTCCTCTTTCACTGGTGTGAAGAATGTTAAGAATTTGTCAATAAAAAGGCAAATTTGTATAGTTGATTCTTGAACATGCCAATACTGATCTATAGTGCTGCCATTGACCTGGATTCCAAATGTGAACCCCATGAAACTTCTTACAAAGGTATCTGACAAATAACAATTTAATCAGTAAGTTAAAAATACTGAGTCTTCAGTCTAATCATGACAATAAACCTTTGTCAAATCTTTTATTTAAAACTGAAAATTATTTTCACAATTCATTGTTTACACACCCTCATTTTGCTAGAAACTCATATGACTTTTTAAAACACAAAAGGAGTTATTATCTAAATGTCAAAGTGGTTATTTTCTATGCAACTAAATTGCATGGTGATCACTGGCTGTCAAGTTTAAATGCAATTCTGATTTTGGAAAAATTATATGTTGGGTTGAAATCTGAACCCCAGGCTCCCTGTATGCTGATAATATGCACCAAAAAAAGACAAAGCTGTTTTCAGGAAAGCAAGGCATCCAGGAATCCTTCTGTTTTGACTGTCAGACCGTTCACTCAATGTCTGTAAAATTTGTAAATCTGACAGTTATCTTCTTAAACACAACTTGAAAATCTCTTTTTCAAGCATTCTAGAAAGTTGTAAACATTACTTTATTTCTTGGAAATTGAAAAGAAAATCTTGTGTACAACAATTTACTTTTGTTTAAAGCCAACCAATCAGACTCCTGCTTGTGAGTTTGACAAAGCTCAATTTCTGGTGCAACGTGCACCAGACAGTCAATGAACATGCATACAGAGCCAATGAAAGCTTTGAGGATTACGTATGTTATCATTACAGCTAAAAATAAGTTTAATAATGTTAATGTAATGTAATGTATTTTTATTGTAACCTGCTAAGACTATTAACGTAAAGAGAAGTCAAACACTGATAGTGTATATCAGCCTTGTCAGTGTGTCATGTCAAGAGTCATTTATTCTCAGTTAAAAATTTCTCCATTAATCCTAATGTGTGCTTGTTTCTTAGGTTATGGTACTATAGGGATACAAACAATTGCCATGCAAAGAGTTGACATAATGCAAACTGGTAAATGAAAAATGGACAGTGACTGCAAGATCCCACACACTCATATGAAGCCCTTATGAGTGCGATTTTCATAAATGTAGAGTTATCCTCACAGGTGCTGTGCTATTATTGGCACAAGATCAGCATGCAGGAGAATGGGTGAGAAAAGGAGGGGACAGAGATCCATGGGGGGTGTCATACAGTGAGCTGTCAGCTGTCATCATTCTCCAGTGCCACCTGAGACACTCAACGCCACACCCTGCCCCTCCCCAGCCTGTACCCATGGTAACCCCTTAGTGCTAGGAGCTGATTGGCTGGTGATGCATCCCCAGCATTGAGTTCCTGAGGGCTGTGTGTGTGGGTTGCCAGGTCCACCAGCAGTTTTTGCTGCATCTCAGCACTTAATTGATTAATTAGTGTAATTATTTGAGGCGAAAGTCACCCCCATCTTTGTCATGGGTTGGGAGGTAATTCATTCTCTCCTCTGAGACTTAAATGTTAATGTGGGTATCGTAGACAAAATAGCCTGGGCCAAATTCACCCGGTTATGCTTAAAGATTCGTTAAAGCCAACGTTATTTTTAAAAGGTGCAAGATCCACGGCATCGCTTCACAAGGTTATTTCTGGGAAATTTAGAGCAGGTGAACATGTGTATATGCATGAGTGTGTGTGAGATGGCAACTCTAGCATAGAGGACAGATGGAGGCTGGGAAACAGGAGGGACACTGGCACAGTTCAGCCTGGCATAAGTGTGTGTGTGTGTGTCTGAGTACAGCGAGGTGTATGGATATCCCTCACTGTTGCTGGGTGGCCGGTCCCACTCGTGAGCAGTGACCTTGGCACAGAGTGGGCGGGTCAGTCAGCCAACTGTCTGTGACGGTGTACGCCCGTCTGTGCGCCACTTTTTAAAGCAGTCAGGTCAGCAGGCCGGTCAATGGGACATCCATTTGACACTTACATTCTTATTTAGGTTAGCAATATGGCGACCGCTTTTTCTGCTGTTACTGCAGATGTTAGGCTGAGAACTCGTGTTTCACCTGTAATGTCACGTGCCGGCCCTCTGCCACAGTGCTTACGTTGACTGTGCTCTTTATACTGAGCAATATGGCCTGTTTAAAGATGCTGATGAAAACAAACCCCTCAATGCAGCGCAACTGGTAGAGCATAGCGCTGGTAACAACAAGGTCACAGGTTCAATTTCAAAGAAGCCTAAATGCATTGTACACAAGTCACTTTGAATAAAAGTGCAAAGGTATACCTATATATAAGGCGTGTCTTTTATTTAAACTGACTTGTGTATCTCTATCTATCTATCTATCTATATACATATATAGATAGATAGATATATGCAACTGTAAGAATGATTGTCTAACCCTAACTAATGTAAATGATATGAGCAATTCAGAGACATACAAGCCTACAAAATTATGCAACAGTTACAGAGACTTGCTAGTGTCTTATATAATGCCCACCTGACTGGTGTTGTTTGTCACAAATATAGAAGGACAAACCAGCCAGTAAGCAATATTTTTGGCTAGTACATTGTTTCCATTCACACATCATTGCCTGGTGTGGCAAACAATTAATTCTGTGCATTAAATCGAAAGGATATTAATTGTTATTTGTCATCCACTTTTGTCCAAAAAGACAACTGCATAATGACTTTTGAGGTCAAAAACTTTGTTTACAGGCATAAAGTTAAAGTTGCTTGTAAGCCTCAAACCAGAAACTTTCTGACTGCACTGCATCACACCACAGATGGATGGATGAATGGATGGATGGATGGATGGGGGATAAAGCAATGGACAGATGGAGCAACAAATGGTTGAAGGGATGGATGGTCTCACCTGCTTTGACACGGATGCTGGGGCTGCGGATCTTGCCGGCCTGGTTCTCGGCAGTGCAGAAGTAGTCATTATCATGAATGAAGCTGTTGAAGGCAGAGGGGGAGAAGGGGTAGAGCTGCAGCGTGCCATTGGCGTGAACGTGGCGGATGTGGGGCACGTCATAGATGTCGTCGCCGGTGGCCAGGTACCAACGGAGGACGGCATGGGGGGCGCCACCCGCGGGACAGGGCAGGGACACCCCCACTGAGCTGGAGAAGGTCACTCTCTGCAGGGAAGCATTCACAAAGTACAGCCGCGTCGAGACCACATCCTCGCTGTGCACTGGAAGTAAGACAACATGGTCAGTTGTAAAGTTTCATTCTGTTTTTTAAATCAACACCTGCACAGCTATAAGGGGCACCAGTCACACCCCACTACAAGACACAAAGAGACTCTGTATTTAAGGAAACTTTACTTGAATGGTGTGGCACTCAAAATATGCCAATCAAAGAAGCAAGTAAGTTTAACAACAATAAGCAAATAAGTTTAATACTAATTTGACAAATGTTTCTTTCAAAGGTTTAGAAGAGGACCTAGGAGTGTGTCAAACTGTGCCCATATTTACCAACGATATCAAAGTCTTTTCTTTCAAAAAAAATTCTTAAACGAAATTTTTAACAGAATATGAAACAACATTCATCTTCATGAAACAAGTATTTTAATGCCTCATAAAAATACATCTTAAAAAGACTTAAATTACATTTTATATAACCAAGATCTTTAAAGCTGTAAACAAGCAACATCTGAACAATAGGAGGTAAGTTAGTCATGCAAGTAAAGTACATGACCTCCCTTTTCTCTAAATGGATTATAATGAAACATTTTCATTGGGTCAGCACAACACAGTTCAAATTTAGACATCAATAACTGCCTCAGAAGATGATGTAACCTAACATCTTCCTTAATCCGTTTAGTTATTTACCTATCACTCTCATTGTCTAAACACAGCTCTTGTGATCACCAATATATACATGATATATTGGTGACATCAATTGGTCCAAAGAAAGAGTGCATCCTAATTATCCACATATCTTCCATATTTATGCTCTTGGCAGACGCTCCCTTACCAACGAGACTTGCTGATCCAACCTTACCCCAAATAACAGAAGTAACAGCGCAGTTGTAGGTCAGGCATCAAATAACATCACAATCTAATCTAATATGTGTGCAGTGTGAGCTATGCTAAATGCTGCTATCTGATAAAATAGTAAATAGGTCACTGAACTGCCACAAACCTCTCTGACAGCTAACGTGCATGAAACAAACATTTGTTCTTTGAGGATTACTAAACACAGAGGATGCAAAAAAGGGGAAACAGAAAAAGTGACTGTTGCGTAAATTAACATGCATGCTAATTTAGCAGCATAGCTAATGATGTCCTTCAAAGACAGCGCTTTAGCGATTTAGCATTCTGTCATCTCTATTATCTGCAGGCTCTATTACAGATTACATGGTTCTGGTGGGATAACTCTGTATCTTTTTGTTTTCTGAGAATTGCTTAGCTCAGCTCTGGCTTCGAGCCAAGGGAGACAATCCCAAGCGAGAGAATTTTCTTCTACGGCAATTACATTTAATTAATGCCCCCCACCAGGTTTGTGTCAACAATGCCTGGATTAACCCCCATTCTTGTGATTCTCATTGTTAAAAGAATAAAGGTGACATGCTATAATAGCATTAAAGTTAATGGGGTGCTATAGATAGGTAAAATATAAGACTGTCTGTCAATACAGGGCAAATGATACATTATTTTTCTGCTCTTAGATTTGTTAGATAAACTATCAGTAGAATAAATTCTAGCTATTGTAGCTAATTGTAGCTGTAAGTTTAATGCACATCAGATGTCTGGCCCTATTGTTGTTTTTTCACCTAAAAACAAATTTAATTTTCTGCAACATAGTTCGCCATCCTGTTGTTTTTTTTTTTGCTTTTAATTTTGATAATTACTGTTAGAATTACATAAGTTAAAAACAGCATAAGCTACTGTACGCTGGACAGACACTATCTCAACATACACAAATAAAATTAGAAATTATACCCCAAATTATTTTTTAAAACAATTGTACGCTTATTTACTGTACTCAGAAATTCACTATCTAAACCAAAGACAATAATATTATTTGGAATACTAAAAAAGCGCCACAAAGAAAATGAAAAAATAGAATAAAAAACATGAATTAAATGATGATGTGAATTGAAGGGCTGAGATTAGAGATAAAACCTTTACTGGGTATGAGGGGGCCGGATTCTCTCTCTCTTTCTATCTCCCCATACATCACTCTCTTGCTCTGTTTCTCTCTCTCTTTTTATATTCCCATAGAACATGAAGGGATATGTTATGTGATTGGAATTTGTACGCCAGACGCAGAGTTAAATCCATATAATCTCCTTTCACATTTAACACACACAGAACCTTCCCGCTCTGATAATCTCAGCGCGGTGGAGGGCCTCTGCTGCCTCCCTACGCCTCTGCCCAGTGGGGAGGGAAAATTATGGGAGGTGGGTGCGCAGTCCTGTCTGCAGAGTTCAGACAGACCAGGTCTGTCGATGAGTCAATGGAGAGGTAGGTTAGTTAGTGTGTGTGTGTGTGTGTTCTTGGGGGGTCTTCAGTGCTCACAAGGTCCAGAAGAATGAAGAAAATTGAGTAAAACAAGAGCTTGCTGGATTATATTTGTAAAAGGTCTGGACTGAGCTGTACTGTGACATGGAGAGGGTCTGATTCTAATACAGAGATGTACTCACAAAGCAGCAGTTTGACATTATTGACATTATAAACTGTAATAACTCTAAAGACACAAACCTCTGGGAACCAGATGAGACATGCCTGACATGCTGGAAATGGGAGCAGTCCCTGGTCACCGTGAGACTTAAGTGCTATTTGGGACGAGTGCAGAGTGCAGCCTATCCTGGTTCCTGAGCTGTGTCAAATAATTCCAAGAGACCATTCCAGGACCACGGACAGTAAACAAAAAGGCCCTTAATGCAATTCAGCACCGGACAGCTCCAGCTCCCTCTGGGCAAAAAAGCAACTTGAAGCCAACAATAAACAAGCATCTGTTCAACTTTAATAGCTCAGTTCAAAGATTTAAAATGCCTTTCTTATTATTGAACAAATACCTACAAACTATCCCCCATCTGTGATCCCAAATATATAGTGTGAAGTCTGCAAAACAACGCAACAAGTTCACTGGAGATCTAAACAAAACACACAGACTTATAAAAAAATATGGTTACAGCCATATTAGAATAGAATGAAAAACAGGTCAACTGGTTGGGCCCCCTGCCCACCCCCCACCCCCACCTTTTTGCTTGTACAGATTATAGCCTAAAGCATAAACCCCTATAATAAAGATTGCAATATCTATAATCTCACAGTGGGGTTCTGGGTAAAGGGTTGCTGATCCAGAAGGCAGGGCCTGGGGATATTCCCCCTGCCTGGATGAAAGTAGTGGGGGAAAACTGGAGGGGGGTGGGCAACACACATATGCAGTTTGTCCTCCACACCAGCTGATGGCACTGTTATGGGCGCTACAGGCATGCAACGATCAACACACAATGTTTGCGTAAAGGGAGGGTCCAAAGCGAACTTTTTGCTATAACTGCCAGTAGAATAATTTACATGCTATTAAGATATTATGCTTGCTATAAAACTGTTTTAAATGATTAAAATAGCCCATATAGGCTACATTGTTATGCTATGACAACTAGATTTTTTAGGCATTCTCATGTGAATTGGTGACAGACCGTGCAGATTATTGTATTACTAGAGGTGAAAATGCACCTGCCATAAAAACAGATGCTAGTCATCTCATCCACACTTTTTGTTGCCTTGTAAACAAACGTCTGCTAGACCAGTAAATGTGTTTGTTCCACTTTAAAGTGTGATTTGTTTTAAGCAAAATGCTACAACAGTCAAGGCACTATTATGTGTCCTAAATCTGGACCTCGTGTGTTTATGAACCACTGAGGGGCAATGAAATGTTTCCAGGCATTTAGGTGAGTAGCTTAAGTCATTTAGGAAGGTCTTAAGGAGAGGAGAGAGAAAGGACATTGGGGTAACCTACTTTCTTTTTCCTTTGTGAGACTACTTCCATGGAATAGCTAACGAAGCCCTGCAGCTCATTACAAACAAAGAAAAAAGACTAGGAATGTTGAAAACCTTCACTAATAATGCTTTTTATCTTTCTGTGTAACTCTCAAGATGGTTGTGTTGTCACAGTACCAAAACTATGATTCAACACACAATAGTCTTCCTGAAGCTCAACTGGTGGAGCATTGCGTTGTCAGCGCAAAGGTTGTGGGTTCGATCCCAGGGAACACAAGTATTGATAAAAAAAATTATAAATTGTATTCACTGTAAGTCACTTTACACAGCAAAAACAACAAAAAAGTAACAGAAACAAATCATGATGTCTGTTTACAAACATTCTGACAAACAAGTCAAGTTAGACAAACATTTTTACAGATGAGTATTATGGTGTCTGTTGGCTTGCCCTGACTGTATAAAATGTACAATAAAAATGATGCTATATTTAACTTTAAGCATCAGTTTTGTCCAAAAGCTGTGGACATCGGCAAAAGAACATGCTACAGGCATGTTGAGGGAAAGACAGTTTGGCATGTCCAATGTACAGCTGTTGTTTAAACACTGTCATTCCCAAAGAATTAATACTAATAAAATGTAAATAAGTTTCATTAACAATAATGAATATTTAATTTCAATAAATTTTCATTAAACAGCAAGGTATTATAATACTTTTCTAGCATCTGTATATTGTGCAACACTACAAGGGGGACGCATTATTTTCCATATTTCCTCAAAACCAAAAATCCTTTGCTCATCATTTCCCGTCCTTTCCTGGTAGCTTTCCTTCTTGTTTACCATCAATATCATTTTTTTCATTTTATCTTCCCCTATTACTTAGTCACTCAATCTTGTGTAAATTCACACAACACAAATGTGCACAACACATACACATCTATATTTTTGGTTCAAAATGGCGTATGAATATATATTGCAGATAGGCTAGGCTATTGCCATTGGTGAATCGCTATGCATAATGCAGCTGTGTTAGTCTCTCATCTGCATTTGCTTAGACACACACACACTCTCTCTCTCTCTCACACATAGATTTTCGCACCCTGTCCCCAAAGATATCCACACAAAAGCAAAGGAAACGCTCTCTCTCTCTCTCTCTATAACTCTCTCTCACCTACATAAACATGTCTAAATTCAGCCATGCATATTTTTGGGATGCAAGATCATTTGACAACAACGCAATTCAACCATCCATTTGCCTCCGAGCCTCCCAATTAATTTATTCGCAGATCGTTCAAGGGCCATTTCTGCTGTCAGGCCTGTCTGTATCACGCTGCAGCGCTGCATATTTTCTTTAACTGCTTCTGCTGTCATAATGTTTTCTTTAACCTTTTAAAATGACTCATGAAATTAGCGTGTCAGAGAGCGAGACTTTCTTTTAACAAACCTGTGTTTTTCCCCTCAGACAGCCTACTTATTAAACCAATAGTCACTTATGTACGGCATGGTCGAGGAAAAATCAATACCACAGGTGCTGAGTAACTTCCAGTGGAAGCTAGAGTCGGTCCAACACTGTATCCATTTATAAATGGGCTTATGATAGCAAGGGAGCACTGTGAGCGCGTATCTGCGCCTGTCAGGTGTTTCTCTATGACTGGGCTGAGGAGGACACATGTACACTTGTGTTTAGATTGCGTTTGTTCAAGTATATTAGAGTAAATCTTGGCTGCCGCTGCTGTTTCTGTGATTGTTCAGCGCTTTGCCTGAGTGAGTTTGAGTAGATTGGAAACCAGTCACATGTGACCTCCCACATTTGTATAGCGAGAGGAAGAGACTGAGAAAGCAGGACTGAAGAAGGTATGTATCCATACCTTTGTTATATAATTAAAAGGCGTCTCGCATACATGCGCCCGGCACACATTCTATTAATGAATCTCCATAGCAGCTGTATATAAAAAGATGTGTATAAAAACGTGATGCAGTGAGATGTTAAAGTTTTTGTATGAAACACAGCGAGGGTTTTTACGCCTCTTATTTTCCTGTTACTGCAGCTTCAAGGAAAAAAGAAAACATTTCCAGCATTTGCCAAAGTAGCTTAGACTTCAAAGCAAAAAATTGTTGAGGCTGAGAGACTCGGCGCTTAGCATGCTTTAAAAAACGAATAAAAGGAGAATGACTAACTGTGTTTCTCACGATCTGAAACTGGACTCACAAGAATATTCTATTACAGCATACAGACTCATTACAGCAACTGGTTTGATATCAGTTGCACGTAAAATGACCTGTTGAAAGCACTACACACATTTGATCGATCTGTGTGCATGTAGCTATCAGAAACAGACCAACTCTGCATGATTAACCAACTGATATGATACAACAGGGAGCGTTCACACAGGACAGTTAGACATAGAGCAAAGCAATGAAAGAGGATCCCGATTCAGTTTTAAAAGTTGCACTGGCTTCTTGGAACTCAGTCATAAGACGCAACGCTAATGACGCGAGACGTAACGCAACGCCTAGAGACTGGGGATGCTGAAGATCTCCTACTAATGGCGCTGTACCTCATACCAAAACTTCAAGAGGAGATCGGATGGGACATAGGAGTCGTGATTTCAGACGCAGATTTGACAACGCATTGAACTTTTAACGCGACGCAACGGATAAAGGCGCAAGTGTCACAAACCAACAATTAAATAACGCGTAATAGTGTTGTGCAACATTAACGCGCCCTAAGTATAGCATTAGATAACACTTTATAATAAGTCTTGGAACTAGAGATGTTTTGTGCCTGGTGTCCAATTGCATTAAAGAGTGGCACAAAGGCGTCGCGGTCAGGTGCTCAAGAAGTAAAAAGTGTTTGTTTACGAGCTTAACTCGCCGGCTCACGCGTCTGGAAGGAAGACAGCGGTCGCCTGTCTGTGCGGCAAGCGAACGCGGAGAGAGAATGACGCCTAGATTTGTATTTTGACCGCACTTCAGCTGAAATGGCAGGTGGAGCGGCAGGGTGTTATTTTAGGTAGAGGAAAAAAAGAGACTCAGTTGTCTGGAAAAAAAGGAAAACTGCATCGTGGTCCTAGTTATTATAACATAATAGAGCAAAAATCTTATTCTGAAGTAGACGAAAAGTTCAAGATTATTACTCTACATTTGTGAGCTGTCTGTAACGCGTTTATAACTGTGACTCATCCGGCGGTCATACATTTACTCTTTATTTTCATAGAGGAAACATCTTATTATGATGAACACACGGTGTCTCGGTGTTAGACATTGCGTAAAGAAAATAAACAAAACAGGTGTATGTGACGTGTAACGAAATAAAGTGATTCAGAAAGAGAGAGTGAGTGAGTGAGTGAGTGAGTGAGTGAGTGAGTGAGTGAGAGTGAGTGAGAGAGAGTGAGTGAGAGTGTGTGTGAGAGAGAGAGAGATAAATGGAGTCCTTATGGCCAATGACCTGATTTACTTTTGGAGTGGGGGATGCGGCAGATCTCCTACTAATTGCGCAGCTGGGAAAAACGGGGGATTTGATGGGGGGAAAAGAGGAAGGTAACCAATTTTGCATATTTCGATGAGGGGGAGACCGGGGTGGAAACCTGATGTGAGGCGCAGGTTTGACATTGTAAGCAGTTGGGAGGTGAAATCGCCTAAAAGTGGGCATTTGATAAAAAGAAAATTATTGCGTTTATCCTTTACTTCAGGTTAAAATAAAACATACCGACCCCACTCCACAATAATAGTTATACATTCAAATTTATGACATAAAAATTATGTCTTATTTTAAAATGTTTTGGATGCAAGCGCCTTTCAATCACATTTTAATTTGTGCAAATGTTCAGAAAATCGGATCAGACCGGATAATATCGCAGCCACCACACAAATTTGACGACCTGACGACTGCTGAGCCTTAAAATAAATATTGGACAGACACAGATCCACATTCACGCAAACAGCCTGCTTGCTTCTTACTAATCATTATTCAGTGAAGCAAAACATGCAAGAAATTGCACGAACGGGATAAAATATATCTAAAACTTCATTTTACCTAAAACACGGAAAATTTACATTCTGCATGAGCCATAATCCATAACGTGTTAAGTGTGGTGTAGAAGTGCATCTGACGCTAAGCCATAAAACTAAACAAATGATTGTTAAATACGTTGTATTTGATGTTTGCTAATTCGACTGGAGGCCCGTCACACTAAAGTACCGCATCTTGACAAAAACATCAATTAAATTAAATATTTAATTTTCCAGGGTGTCTACAATACCCGTATGCCGTTTTAATGCAACAGCAAACCAAATAATTATGAATAATTATTATTGTATTTAACAAAATGTCCTATATTAATATTAATTTTAATATAATAAATATCAATGCATCTCATACGCAAATAACAATGGGAATTTCCACATTCAATACTGCACCATCCCTCTATGCCTTTTCATTTCAGTAAAAAGACAAGCTGACCCATGAGACTAAAATTGACACTAGATCTGTTTCCCCTCCCGTTCCCTAATCCGGGGTTCAGGTGGGAAGACAGGGGGTAATATGCTACAACTTGCCCGGGTCACGACAACGCATGGTGATTTAAATTTAAATCACTGATCATTTCTAACAAAAAATACTGAAACGTCTTTTATTTACAACGCACAATTATTTCGGAAAAAGTGGAAAAAGATTGTACATTCCTTAAAAGTGGAAAAGATGGAGGCGCGGCCCTCTGTGAAAAATACGCAGTCCTAATGCATATGCATGTATGATAATTGATGTGCGTTTTACATCTCCTATCGACCGTGTCATCAGAGCCCAAGATACATGATTTAAAAAATCTTGTGAAATTTACATAAAAAAACACTATAACCTACGTAAACCAGAAATTAACATAAAACATTGCAATTATAAGTTTGCAGGAGACCTTAGTGTCTCGTTTATACGCACTTTACGCCCTACTGCGCTCTTCCTCCCCCCACACAACTGCACACACAAACATACACAAACACATTTTTACACACCACACCTCTCCCACAAACACGGAGAGAGCAAGCAGCAGACAGGCAGAACAATTCTGACCTCACATCCTCATGCAAATGATATTGTAATTTCAGTCAGATAAAAATTAAACACTGAAACATGGTCGCTGCTTCTAAAAACCAGCTAAAGTGTTTTAATTTGACTGTTGGTGGGTAAATAAAAAAGCAACACTTAAGCAATTTCCGAAAAAGAAATAATAGGCATGTTGGGGGCGGAAAAGTGGTTTCAACTAGACATCTTTTGTAAGAAAATGTCGGAAAAATATGAGCGAAACTGGAAGCACATCTCCAAGGCGCCAGCCTTGAGGAGTGGTGTGGTGTGTGTGTG
>JBAJNP010002219.1:565-40720 GCA_036877545.1 Yasuhikotakia modesta
TCTGTCTGTCTGTCTGTCTGTCTGTCTGTCTGTCTGTCTGTCTGTCTCTGTCTGTTACTCATGAGTTCAGCTTGTTCCTATACTGACCATTTAAAGTAAAAACTGAAATCCAATTTTAATGAATGCATTTACATGTACACATTTTGTTCAAGCCTCCTCAGGAGTATTTCACAAAATGACTGGGATTTCACAGGAAATCATCTCATGTCATCTTAAACTATTATAACAGCCACCTATGTTACAACTATGTAAAGGGAATTTCACATACTGTACATACTTAAGGTCAGAATACATACCATATTACATACCATTTGTAACTAAAGCTATGTCTTCATATTTTAAAGAAGTGCACTTTAAGATTTGTCTCACAAATCATTACTAACATTACATACAGTAAGTAAGTACATATATAATATATACACTGTGTGCAGAATGTCAAGGATTAATTCCATCACAACAGCATTACTGGCTGAAATATTATTATTGGATTCTTAATGGAAATGCTTGAACACTAGTTTAGAAAAGCAGTATCAATAATGTAAAAAAATAAAAATAAAATAAAAAAATGCAAATACATTCCATTGGTTTGTGTGAGAAATAAATCAGTGTCGCTTTTGCCAAGGCAAGAACAATGCAACACAATATAGAAATGATAAAGCACTGTATCATTGCTTTTGTTAAACAGCAAGGTCACATACGAACATTTTGAACTGTTTTTGTGTACAGAGCACATTTTCCTCTTTGCTTAGTCAACAGGTTCAGTCTCATAGTTTGTAGCGTTCTGATTAAGAAGCATTCAAGGAATTTTTTCCATGTGGTTTGCCATAGCCAGATGTGAGGTCAAAGAATAACTTTTTATCAGCTGTGATTTTATGGGTCTTTAAAATGTTTTTGAACTTGTACTGTACTCTGAAAGAGAATCAGTGTCAGGGCTTTGGATTGTTGGTTCATAATTTTGTTGGTAAGTGGCTAATAAATGTAATAGCCAACACATTGGGAACATTCAATCAGACATACAAAAACATAATTTGAGAAGCATATGGCAAAGTTAAACATTTAGGACAACCTTAAGGGTGAAACCACTTTTCCATAGTCTGAAAAGAATTGATCAAAGTATGTGCTGGAATGTTGTTTGATGAGTGTAGCTTTCAGCTTGGGGAATATACAAATCAAATATGCAGACACATTCACTGACAGGCAGGTTAGTTAAACAATCTGTCTGTAAGGTATATAACATCCACATTCACTGGAAAGTGTGTGGAAGCTATCATTCATTCTTAAACAGTAATTTTCTGTCTAGTACATCACTTATCATTTCACACAGACAACATGGACCACAGTTATTTGTTATCATTTGCAGCAGGTTCTGTCACAAATTAAATAAAGATCAATATTGGTTGTTTTTGTTTATGCACAAATATTAAGTCAGCCTTCTTGCACATGCTGTGTGATATATTGAAATGTACTTTAAATACTATGCTACATTACCTCACCATTTAATTAGACAAATAATATACTTGTAGTAATTTAACATTAAACACCATGTTACATGTGGCTATTTCATGATAATGAAATAAAATCATGTGATCATAATGCTTATAAAACCTTATTTAATTCTCTCATCCATTAACATGATTTGCTAGTGTTTGCTCGATGCGTGCTTTTTAAGCCTCTGGTCAATTTGTGTTTGCCTGGAAAAGAACAGACTGCATATTCTGCTAAACTTCTGTTGTATTCTGGTTTTGTGTTTAAGAATTACATGATGGTGAGAAATAATAGCAGAAATTTAATTCCTGGGTGAATTCAGGGTGAATTATTCTTTCAAAACTGCTCTTGCTCTGAAGGTGTTGTATAAATGACACAAACTGCTTTCAGGTAATGGAAAGTTTCTGTGTGTGTGACACCTGTTGTGACGAGCAGCAAAGGAAGTCAGATGTGTTTGCTTTGGCTACGTGACCTGTGTTCACATAGTGTCTGCAGTCTGGAATCATTTGCACACACCTTCTTGAAGATCTATGAGGAATTTCAGACCATAGCTATGACATTTACCATAGCAGATAGTCCACTGGCCCACTACACTATTAACAGACACAAGCTCACACAACAACACATTCACATTGTGGTTCTTGATCTGCTCTCTGTACCACATATACGACAACTGCCAATATTAAAAACAGAGAGACCATTTAATTTCATGTTTTTTAATTGGTCAATATGTATTCTAAATAAGTTACAATTCTTTTGAGGGTTTACAAAGCCTTGTAAATATATTTATCAGATAAAATTTGCTCTGACAAGGCAGGTATACTGTTTAAAAAAAGAATTCTGTATATTTCACACATGAAACAATGTTAAAATAAACACTGAGAAAAAGAAACCTCTACAAAAATATCAATAAATAACATCACATCTTATGCTGATACATTTACTTACATCAGTATACAATAGCCATCATACCAAGCTTGAATAAAACCCTAGATTTTTTGACGCACACACCATACAGATGGCTTTAAATGTGTCTCACATTTACATGTCTTAAACTGAACCATCACAAATGCTAAAAATATACGCTATATACTATTAAATTGAAAGATTACTGATAATCACCTCCTGGCAAAGACAGTCTAAAGCCATACAGTTCAAAAATGTACATGTGCAATATAAATTCAAAAAATTGTCATAGGTAGACTGGCTTCTGTTGTATATAAAATCATTTTGTGTTTCCATATATCTATTATATTTAATGTCTTACCAACATCCTTTTTGTTTTGGCAGATTTTAAACCTTAGCTCTCCTGCACGGATGCAACAAAACGCATTACAATTCCATTCTTGATGCTTTTAGCCGAATCAACTCCTGCTTAAATGTTACTCTATCAATAATTTAAGAAGTTTAATGTCTAAAAATATCAATCTGTACAAAATAACTGTAACACAAAGGGACAGGTGGCACTCTGAAGCAGGAGCTTTTGAACTATTACGATAGTAGAGGACATTGTAATAATTTGCTTTGACAAGCAATAGCTGCTATTGTGCTATTTGCACAATAGCAGCTTTATGGATAAAAATTATATACAGATAAGCACAGTTTCAGTTGGTTTAGTTATAAAACAGTCAGTTTAATCTTACTTTGTTATCCTACCATTCCCTGATGGGGTTAGGAAATTTTCTGAATGTCGAAGTCATAACTGTGAACTTAAAACTACATCGTGTCGTGTTTCACCAATTTACTGTTTTCAACAAAAAATCATTCTACAAAATGTAAAGAAGAACCTGTGAAATACAACCATGATATCTTTAATATTGTCTGGGTAAGGCCAAGAAAATCAAAGTGAAATGAATGATTAAAATCAAACTTAGAAGCTCTCAATTTCATAATTAGAATATGAGACTGTAGCCTGAATCTCACAGTGGGTCACATCTGGTTATGAGGCACCATGTTTATGATACTGTATGGCAGCATAAACCAAGTTATGAATGAGTGCTAAAATTATATTAAATTATCATAATTAGTGGGACTAAAGTGTAATACCTATTAATGAAATCACTTTAATTCTCGCAAAAAGAAAATCTAACTTTAAAATAAATAAAGACTATGTAACAGTTCAGTGTTTCAGCATGCAGCCAGATTTGATACATCAAGACTTGCTGAGATGTTTGTTGACAGGGAGGAACATCATTTTGAAGTTTACGGCAGTTTAATACTCATCAGTGCCTCCTGTCAGAGTCTACACAAAACCCAGAAGAAGAAAAATTGATGCTTAAAAGGACAGTTTACCCAAATGGAAATTCTGTCATAATTTTCTTACTCTTATGTTGTTCCAAACCTCAAATGAACCTGAACACCACATGAAATGTTATACAGAATGTAGTTGACTGAAAGGCCCACAATTCACTTTCATTGAATAGTAAGAGCAGTGTCAACATTCTTTAAAAGTTCTCCTTGTTCCACAGAACAAAGTAATTACATGGGTTTGGAAGACATAAGTGTAAGCGTTGACAGAATTTTCATTTTGGGTGAATTATCCCTTTAACAGTGTGTTCTACTGGACATTCTCTATTGGAAGAAAATGAAGGAAACATGACCACCTTGATCACTAGGGTGAGTGTTCATTTAAAGTAAGCTTAAGTTCTGAGTTTCACTATTATAATCCTCAATGCAATCTAAGCTGGTCTCATTAAGTCTCATTCACGATTCTCCCCACCGACCCAGCAGCTGACTGGACTTAAGTCAGGTGACTCTTTTCTACAGAACTGACAGACTTCAGAGTCTGTCTCTAGACAAGTTTGGCAAAAATAATTAAAGGGTCTGCATCTAAATAAAACAGACTCTTTTTCTTTACAGAGTCAAGAAGGCCTTGCAAGCACTTCTCCAAGAATTCAACTTTCCTGAGTTTACGAATTGAAGAGCAAGAGACATTTACAAGGAAAAAACACTACAGCATGTCTATAAATATTTCAGGGTTCCTTGGATGGTGTTTGATGAGCCCAGTGGCCCACACGAGATGCACCCTCCCTCAGACTGGAACGCCTCTCTAGCCGGTGTACGACTACAGACTACGCTGCTGAAAAGTTGGATCTGATTGAGTCTTCCCGCAGCTGACGGTGCTTCCCGATGTCACATTCCTCTCGAGGGGTTCTCCGCTCAATAGTTATCCTGTAATTCTTCCTGAGGAGTAACACAGATGACAAGCAGGATCAATATTAACAATTTTCCCAATAAAGGAATGTTCTGGGTGCAATACAAGTCAAGCCAAATCCACAGTGTTTGTTAATGCTGGTAAATAAATGCAAATAATGTTAATAATGTCAATAAAAATTGTTTAGGTTTATCCGTAGGTTATAAAAGGATTAGGATGTACCTTATTATTTTGGAAAACTTCACAAACATAATTTTATCAGATACATTCATTCGATATAATTTTACACAGACAAGGTTACCAAGGTTATTAATAATTAAAGATAAACGCTTGAAAATCACAGCCACATTTCATTAATTCATTATCCAGCTTTGTTAATACATATCACTCTTGCCAACATTCACCTGAAGAAGTAGAATGCCATGAGGAGAGCTATTCCCAGAATCGCCCCCACTATTATTCCAGTAACTGCCGATACACCTAGTCCACCTGCTTAGGAAAGAAAATGAAACCATTTGTAAAGAAATCTCCACATGTATACTTCTGAAAGGTACATATTTCTGGAAGGAATTCATTTATGTATTTAGATTCTACGATCACATTTTGATTTACAAGTAGTTAAGTACCAAACCAAACTGCATTGTGTGCTTCAAAGTTTGATGTTATATTACAGTCAGATGTTATATTATTCATGGTGTTTTTTGACCTATGTGCATGTCACACCCATGTGGAAAACATTAGTATCTAAAAAAGCAGCAGAGATAAATTACATGATGGGTCGGGCTGTTTTGGGGGTTGGGGTGCTGTTCGTAAGGTGAACCATTCCCTCTTGAAGCCAGGCATGATCTGGAAACTTCCATTAGTGCCAAAGTAGTTCATGACAGTCTGTAAGAAGTCAGAAGTTGTATGGTGATTGTCTGAATTGTATGCTAACCTAATCTTCTTAGTTAGCATGCTTAGTTTAAGCAGTTAGCAGGCTTTTCAGATCTCTTCTGTGTACACACATATACACACTGTCCTAACTTTGTTGTACTTATATGATTTATGTTCTTACCTCATGGGTGCCTGTCTCTGAGTCAGTCATTCTAATGACTGAGAAATCTCCATTTCGGTCACCATTGGCATCCATAGACACCTGGCCAGCAATGCCTGTATAAAGGAATGGGGGGAATGTGAAAATTAATTAGTTTGAAGACTCAAACATTCCAAGGAAAACACCAGCAACAGTCGACAAATTCCGGGTGGGCAATACAACAGGAAATCTCATCCGCCTCCTGCCGTTTTTGTTGGCTTAGACTGCAGAAATTGTAATTTCATCTGTACATCTGTGTTTCTGAATTCTTGGCATTTTTAAAATATTATTTCATTTAACAGGAAAACATGACCCTGTTCTTGATAATTCTGGATGAACAAAACATTGTTATTTCACATTTGGTTGTGTTAGTGTGGTCATTGAGAGCAGCCTGGGCTGCACACATGTCTGAGCTCTTATTCTGTAAGGGAAGCTTAATAAATTACAGTGGCAAGAATATCTGACTCTCTGTTCACAAATATAATAATGTGAATCAAATGTGGTGAACTGTGCATAATAAAGTGTGCTTTGGTTAAAGTGCTCAAATTCCTTTGTTCTCTTTTCTGGAGGTAATTTTGCACATATTATGTACTATTTTTCCATTTTCCTGATAATTGGCTTAGAGTACAATGTATCATTTGAATGGAATGTTCTGAAGGGCAAAATGTTCTAAACATACTGTGACGTTTACTGTACAAGAGTTTACTGTATGTACATACTGTATACAGTTCACATATACAGCACTTTGTAATTAGAGTTACTGGTTAGACATTTTTGTAAACACTTTATGACAAATGAAAGTGTTTAGACAAATAAATTCCAGTATTCTAATTTCTTAGGGTCAGTTTTAGTAGGTTTAGTTGGTTATTAAGCTGGTTTCCCGCTTGATCCAGCTAAAACTGCTCAACAGCAAACAAACCAACCTGACTGAATAACCATTCAGGGACCCTTTTCAAAACTGTAGCAACAAGAAATTAGCTGAGTATGGATATTGCTATAATGATTAAAATGCTTTAATTGTTGGTCATTTTATGTTACATTTCTGTGGCCTCAAAACCGCAACTTTATAAATGCATTTTTGTTTGGTATAAACAAAAAACGTTCTGTAATCAAACAGTCATTCACACATAACACATGCTGTTATACAGTGAACGCATTCAGACCCTTATGTAATGCAGTGCTACGCCCCTACACTGGACTCGCACAGGCAGGTCTGCATGACTAAGCAAGGGTTAAGCAAGTGTGGTGTAATCATTCTCCTCTGACACTGTCTGGCTGCTGCATCATCCAGACATGCTAATCAGGAGGTTTTACTTCACTACTGACAAGCCTGTTGCCACTGTTTATCTTCTGCATCAATGAGCTTTAAACTTCAACAACAAATTTAACCAGTCAAAACCTCAACACTTTCCCAAGTACATTTTTTTTTGCATTTCAGAACAGCCAAACCATATTTATATTTATATTTAAAAATGCAAAAGATGTTGGTCAGGGTCCAGCGTAGATTTATCAGTGTTTCCGCAACCTGATGCAAGCAGAGGGAAAGAAATATCAGGTGATAATGTGGTATTTTTACTGGGAATTACCTTCAAATGTTCTGTTCCACATGCTGTGGGTGATGTCCAGTCCATCCTTTTTGGTTAGACCGTTACTCATCACATCACGCAAGCCAATTGCATACAGAACCAAAGCATCATGGAACCCCTCCATAAACATGTTAACCTGTAATGTAATCAGAGAGCAAAGTCTGAGGAACATGCTGATGTCAGTAAGTTCACTTCCTGAGGAATAATGAAGATACACATTGAAGATAGTTAACATAATAAAGAGTTCATAGAATCCATGTCTGTTAACCTTAAAAGGCACCATAAAGTAGTTATTGTGTGCTATAAGTCTCCAAGTCTTGTGACAGTATCTTTGTATGAGAAACAGACATAAACTCAAATCATTAATCACTTATGATCTTTACCTCTGGATCTTTTAATCAGTCAATTAACTGTTTGGTTCATGAATCAAACTGTCTCATGTGCTTTCTGAGAAAACATTTGAGTCTAAGGGATTTTTCAGCCTAGACTTCATAAAACTGCACCAAATCTAAAGTCACAAAAGGTTGCACCTTAAATCAAGACTAAATAAGTGATTGTCAAGATCCATAAACATGACAGGAAAAACATCACTGTGGTATTCAATAAAAAGTTTAAACAATTAAAAACTTATAGTGGCTATTCAACTGCCCTGAATACTGAAAAGCAAGTACTGATAGATGCTTATGTTATGATATGGATTAATGGTCCATTCCTGCCACAGAGCTGTGTGCTGCATTTACACTGCCCAAGGCAAACAATAGTAAAACCCAGGGCTCAGCCAGTCTGCCCAGGGGAGATTTGATAACTGGCTGCCAAGATTACTGTATATTTACATTTACCCTCAACTGCCTAATAAGAGTGAAACAGCAGGAAAAGCTGATATAGTCATATGACTGTTTATATACATATTCATTTTTGGAAGCGTGAACAGAGGTGAAATCTCCAAGCATTCGGAGCATAACAAACCCTGCCGTGTTTTCATACAGAGCACAGCTTGCAACTCAGCAACACAGACTGGACTGGACATTCCACATTCAAAAAATGTCATGCTTTCTCATTGTGAAAGGAACCCCACTGACATTTAAGATCAGGCACTATTGGTGTAAAACTGATGCCATCCCAGTTCAAGAATGTGATATACATGAAAAATGATACATGAAAGGGATATAGAAGAGATTTTGATTACATTTCTATTATTTTACCTCAGAGGGTTAAGGAGAGGTCTTTTGTCTAAAAGGCCTGAAATATTTTTTAGCACAGTTTGGAGAGCATTTAAATAATAAAGTGATTTCTTATGTATCAAAAATAGATTTTACTAAACTGTTAAATTCCACCTTTTATTGGAATCTGTTTTTGAGAATTGCATAACCCAGCACTGATTTATGATCAACTCCATGCAAAACAAAAAGTCCTGCTTTATTAGTTTGAATGTAAGTCATTTCAGTGGACGAACTGTTTTACCAATAAGCCTGTTCTTATTTATTTGGGCTGATTTTAAACTTAAATCTGCAATCTTAAAAACTTAAATCTGCAATCCACAACTACTGCCATCTCAGTTTGAAACAGGGTACAATTTTAAAAATTCTACTTTAATTTCTAAACAATATATATAATAATTCACAATATACAGACCCCCGATATAGCAGGCGGATCATCTTTCTGTTTACAGATGGATATTTCCTGTAAACTCAAACACAACAGTTCAGATTATAAATCATTATTATAAACTTCCCGTTTTAAACAAATTGGGGTAAGATAAAGCTATTGTGCTGAACACCGATCTGATTTTTATTCACCTTTAACAAAACAAATTGAAGAACATGTGACTCTACAGATAACATCTGAATTTTTGACTTATTTGAATTCAGTCGTTACAGCTGGACTTTTATCTATTTGTCTTTTTAATCTATTATCTATTTTTATCTTTTATCTATTAAATCACCGTATGATGAAACTGTTCTGATGAGTGGTGAAACCTCTTCAAACGCACAAAACCCAATTGTAACAACTGAATTGTATATTCTTTAATGTCCTGGATGAAAACAGCCACATTCATATTTATAGATACTTTTTTTAAAGATTTTTTTTACTTTTTTGGTCCTGTAAATATTTCTTATTTGTCCTTATTTTATTTTTCAGCAAAATGTCTTATTTTTAAATTTCATCCTGTAATTTTTTGTTTCTAAACTATATAAACGCTAAACGCTATATAAATTAGATAAATTCAAGATTCTCCTGAGAGAATTTCCATAGTCCCCATCACGGGTTCAGTCAGACATGTTATGTTTGAACAGTGACATCCTCCACTGTTGATCAAAGAGAGATGATTTTAGCAGAACGAACTGTCTGTAATAAGCCTGTGACTTCCTTTGTTTGTCTCAGTTTAGCCAATTGGACACACTGTGTTCAGATCCTGATTGGTTTCAAGTCTCCTTAATGGTCAGCAAAGCGGTTGACTGCATATCTTGTTCTAGATAAGAGTTGTTGAGAAGGAAAGGACAAAAAGCAATTATGGAAGACCTTCCCTTCATTTACAGTCTACTATAAAAAAAACTTCATAATCACTTATGAATGTGCCTTGGTCCATTCAGTCATTCTCCTTTAGTTGAAACTTAGTTGAAAGTAGTTTAGTTGACTTGAACATGAATCACATGACTTAAGAAGCTGTGATTGGATTATACACACATGAAGAGACTGGTATTTAAGAAATGCTAAATCTGTGTGAACAGAATTTCCAGAGATTTATTTTGCCTCAGTGGTTTTTGTCAGGCTGGAACCTGATAATGCGCAGTGACGCACATTACAGGGTGAGACAAAGTTAGAGGTAATTAATACCAGATAAGCCTCAAAGCCAACAGATAACTATTACTAAGATAAAATAACATGTCAGAGTCTGACCAATTTTAGGCTTTGCTTGCTTAGAAGAAATAATGTTTCTCCACTTACCAACAACTGCCCATTGAATAAAACAGTTAATAATGCAAACAATTCTTCATTTAAAAAACTTTTGATAGTATTCAGCAAGTATTTTCGCTTATGGAAAAGAAATCTAATAAAGGGCCGAGTCTGTTTTACATCAAACTATAAAACATGTTACTAATGAGTTTGAGGTAATCCAACACACCCACCTACTGGTCATCAGTGCATAAAAATACCTCACAATTTTAAGAACTTTGTAATAGTATTTTAAGAGGTTAAGTTGACAGTCCCTTTGCATATAAAAAAAGCTTTAAAACACCCATGTTTCAAAGATCTTGTGCTGTAGCTTAATTTTAAAGTTGACATTCTAGCATTTTAACAGTGGAAACTGTCATTTATCCAGCAGATTTACGTATGTGGGGGGTTCTTTAATAAATAAGTACAGTATGGCTGCATTTCCTGGCAGCAAGTATGAATTGCTAAAATCTGAGTGAATGCTCATAAGAACACCACTCACCCTAAGCCAATTCCAAAAAATGTATCACCTTCCTTAATGAATAAAGTGAGCATTCTTCATCCAGCTCATTAATTCAGCATGAACAGCACCTACAGAAAAACTGAGCAGATACTACAAGCGGCAGCTACAAGGAAAAAGCAGAGCTTGTGAAAAATCACATGCGCCAGTATGGTATGGGAAGTATATTCCTACAATGAAATAATTGTGCTTAATATCTAGAATAAGAATGAGCTTTATCTGAATACTTTTCATTCTATATGGTGGTGATCCCCCACAAAGGTCTTGCTCAAGCATTTTGTGGCTCCTGTTGATACAGCAATTGAGCCAGTCAAAAGTGGCAGGGCCCCTACTGAGGTTATTAACCTTGGCACTTCGATTCATCCACAATTGTTTGTTTCAGAAAGACAGCTCCTGCTGTCTTCCCTAGAAAAGCTTTGACAGCTTTTCAATAGAAGCTGACACACTAGGGACAAAGAACCAGACCAAAATATGGTGGCTCCACAAGCATTCATGTGGGGCCTGTTTGGAACACCAAGTCACCCCATTCAAAAGCATTTAAAGTGTGAATTTACTGTATTCTTACTGAAAGTAATTAAATAAATCTGTTGCTCGTTTTGTACTGCAAGGCACAAATTAGATGAAACTGCAGGAAGGATATGAAGGAAATTTATTTTGTGTTTGATTGACTGATTTTCCTGTCTGCTGTCAGTAGAATGGTGTTTACAATCAATAGTCACGAATGTTCTGCTGCATTACTTTTAGGTTAAAAACCTGTAATCTCCATTCTGCCTATTTAAAACTACAGATTTTATTCCCATTCCAGACAAAGGTGCAACCTTCACCATTACAGAAAATTTTGGACTTGATCAGTTGTATAAAATAAAATAATTGTAGGAAATTTTGATCTGCCAAGAGCAAACCAACATAACCTATCATGCAATACACTTTCTATTTGGCCATTTGTTTTTTGATTATGACAATATTTACAATATTTATAAACATAAATAAAACTTTACGTTTTAAAAATGATTTCAAGCAGTATTTACAGTAATTTTGTTTCAAAGACTCACGTACAGCATTGCAGTCTTCACAAACAGGGATGTTCAACTGCCGCAGTGTCTTTTTCATTTCTATGGAGAATTTCTCGAACTCTGACTTTGTGGATCTCAGTAACGTTACAGTGTTAAGAAAGCTGTAGGCAGCCTTGGCCTCATTGTCATGTTTGTCTCCTCTCCTCCAGGATCCATCTCCTGTGAAATAATAAGAACACCCCAGTTGAGGTTGTTGTGTTTCATTTAAGCAATACTAAACATGAACAATTCCCCATAACCTGCTACAGGGCAAAAACGTTTCCAAGATAAGGGATTTAACATTATAAGATAAGGAATTTTGCCTGTGTCTCCTGATAAAACGTTGATGTCAATGGCTAGAATATCTACATTTCTTTCACTGCAACAATAAGGGTTTTTAGATATGTCAGAGGAACATCAGAGGAACATCCTGGACCTGCACACCAGACAATATCCAGGCACAATTGTGTTGAGCCAAATGTTTTAGAGACGGCATCTATTGAATGTAATCTCTTACAGGCAGAAGAGCTGGGCCTCTCTTTCAGTTCGGTGTAGATAGCTTCATTGTGCTAAAGGGTCATAGTGGGACAATCTGTCTGGCTATGGCACATCTTGGGAATAGAGATAAGCTTCGTAATCAGTCCACAACAACCATAAGCAAAGCAATGGAAGCACACAGTGCTTACTGAAGCACAAGCACAAGCGTTACCATAGGAAGAGGAGTTGAAGAGTTCAATGTTGAAGAAGATGTGGTTGTCGCTTGTTAGTTTTCGTCTGTGAACAGCCAGCATGATGTCTCGTACCGTGTCTGCCTTAGCGCACATGATTATCACTGCAAAAGAAATGAAAGGAAACAGAAATGCTTGTCATTCAAAACAACAGCACAATAACTGCAGGCACTAATAGGCTACAATCACCACTAACAACAGCTCACAAAACTAGGTTTATGGCACAGACAATAAAGCACTGTGTTCTCATAACAGCATGAATCAAATACCCATATTAAGGTATAATCGTCAATTCTGAGAAAGCGCTTAAAGCCGTTCTTTTAAGATCAGTTGGAATCTTTATGCTATTGGCCAGCTTTACAACAATACAGGTCATTGAATTTGGCATTTATTCAATTATGTAAGCACAGGCTCCTAGAACCATTGAATAACATATTTTTGACCTGGTCAAACAGAAACTCAGTCTAAGGCACAAAATGTTTTCCCATGGAGCAAGGGGTCGAAAATAAATAAAATAAGCAATCAAATAGAGACCTTTAAAAAAAATATCGCAAGGTGTCCCATAAATAGGAAGATTCAGAGGGTTGGAACTTTCCCCACAGCTAAGTCTGTGTAAAGCGCTGCTTGAAATATCCTCAGCTGAGTGGGACAAACTTCACCTCAGTATTCCTGCACTATAGCACCCTTTAATTACGGAGCGCACACTACAGGCCCTGTGTTGACTCTGCAGTGATTCCATGGGGTACAGCTCCAGCCAGCAATATTTCAAAAATTTGGATTTTCCCACTGACACTAGTTACAAATGAGCTGAGGAATGCAACGGGGCTACACATGACACACTTACCATGGATTGCGCTGCATTTAATGCACCTGGAGGTCTACATAAAAGTGTAGTGTGAATGTGCACGGAAATAATATCGCTGTGCAAACTCCTGCTGTATCGCTACAGAGCATAAGGGTTTACTGTCTTGCTTTCTGTCCACGTTTGGCAGCATAGCACAGAATGCAAAATAAGCTAGGCTATAATGACACATCTCTGGCTTAGTAAATTCACTAGTGTGTTTCCCAAAGGACCGCTGTGCAGGCTTCCAACCAGCCAGTTTGTGGAGCTGGGCTCACGTCATTCACTGTCAAAACATTGCAACCCTGTATCCCATCCTCATTAAAGCGTGTTACATTCTGACAGTTTGCCTTAGCGTGGAGATCTGATTAAATAAATGCCACATCTGCATCCAAAAACATAAATGTAGTGTTTATTCAGACCAGAGCAGGAATAGTGTATATTGGATAACATGCAAACAATCATAACTTTGTATTGGCTTTATGTGTATTTGCACTTCCTCAGTCCTACTAGACAGTACCTCTTAGAGAACACTAATATTACTAACTCTTACAAAGTAAGAGTATGTATTGATCACAAAACTTACCCAACTTCACTGTCACTCCCATCTCTCACAAACCAGCACTTATCACCACTTACGTGCATGTTGGGCCATGTTATTAAAA
The DNA here is from genome assembly GCA_036877545.1 of Yasuhikotakia modesta. NCBI lineage: Eukaryota > Metazoa > Chordata > Actinopteri > Cypriniformes > Botiidae > Yasuhikotakia > Yasuhikotakia modesta. The sequence goes on from JBAJNP010002219.1 coordinate 14,603, forward strand.
TGATCTGCTTTCATTACATTTGCCTCAGTTGTGAGCTTTGCCAAGTGATGTGCCATAGCCGAAGATACAAGATACTATTGTTTAAATAAGTTCCATTTATTGTTATTATAGTAATCATAATAGTTTGTCTGCCAATATAATGTATTATACTTATTTTTTCTAAAATACTACAGTAACTAGGTTACATCAGGTAGTTGCTAGGCAACAAGGCTATTTACCGTAGTTAAACCGAATGTGCTATGCAAGGTGTGCATTTATAGTCATTTTACAATGACTGTAATCATAGAACATCCAATCAGAATTCAGGGTCAGGATACATATCACTAAAACAAAAACACAGAAATTCCAATGCTCTATGAATCAAATCAGGCGTTAAGCACTGGAAAATGTCCCAATGACGTCTTCTACCTCATTTCTAAATATTACTGCAGGCAACAAGAACTGTTTGCCAATCTGCAGTGACTTGTAACTGTAAAAAAATATGTGAGATAGTGCTTTTATTACATGCAGCCATATAAAATCTATTTGACCACTTTAGTGTCCTTGTGGAAAAAATGATGATGTCCATAGTAACTTTATTGACAAAATTTGACAAACCTGTAGAGAACAGCTGTAGTTCAGTCTCGAGTTAAATGATATGTTCATATTAAATATGTACAAACCAGAAAGTGCCCTGGCACAAGAAATTGTTAAGCAAATTTGGCAAGCATATTAGCATCTTCGCCACCTGTGCTGTATCAATACTTGCTACTAAAGTACTTCCACTGAAACCTTTCATGAGCCCCTGAAAACAAAACAATAAAGTGTCTGACATGCCTGGAATACTAATGCCAATGCAGGCAATTTACCTCATGGAACAGACCGCACCATTTAACATTCAAAATATATGTTAATTTATACAGTGGTTATGTCTGTAATTTATGGTTCTATAAACAAACTTTTATGCCCAAAGGGCTACAGCCAACTATCTGGTCACCTGTCTCAATCTGTATAACCTAAATAAATATAATTACTATAATGTGAATGTTCTCTCGAAGTTATATGAAACAATGGCTGCCTTAGTCCTGCTGCAATAGTGCTTAAGTTCAAAGTATTAACACAGAACAAACACACTATAAGCTTCTCAAATAAAAAAAATCACAAACAATGAGGATGCTGCTCTAGTTGTGAAGTTGTGATTTCGGTCATTCCAAACTGGTGGGTTATGGGTTGCAGTTGTGTTCTGATCAGATAATCACAATGCAAAATGCTTAATCACAACTAACTATATTATTGTGTACAGTTGGATAGGCTCATACACTTTTTCAAAAATGCTTTCCTTTTTTTGGTGTTGACATTGCGCATTTTGGCGCAAGTGTCACTTGGCAGAAACTGGCTAAATAAGGATAAGTTAAGTTTCTTGAAACCTCCAAAATTCCACACTAAAAACTATATGTGCCCTGTGGAGGGCAGTTTAAAGGAACTAGGCCATATGCAATGCCTTTATATACTTCATGAACATTCCATACATTTACCTTTTTGTTGTGTGTATTGCAACATGTCAAGGCCCCTAAATTAATGGAACTGGTGGGAAAAGGGGAAGAATTATAAAAATGTCTTAAAAGCTGTAACCCTGACATTGTTAGTGTCAAGACAGCCCCAAGACAGCATTAACCTCCTACCCTGTTCCAGTCATACCATACCGACATTTTCTGAATTGGTGGAACATTCCTTTAATGACTAGTATTCATGCAATATGTTTTAGCTCAAGAAATCTAAGATGTTAATTTCATTGCACTGAATGCATTGGACTCAATTAAGAAACAGATACAGGGGACTAAACCCTCATGCAGGGCCCCTGTATTGAGGGATATCTGTATATTTTCTAAAATCGACAACATCCTTGGTAGGAATGTGAGAAATGCACTGTTTATGAAACAGGATAAGTAAGGAGGTGCAAAGTCAGACTTTCTGTGTAACAGCATTGAGGCAGATAGATATGATGTGAAACTAGACAGTTAATAGTTTTGACAGCAGGCATATCTTTTAGTGCCATAATGCCAACACCAACACCAATAGTAGCAGTGAACGTGTACCTTCTCTAGTTATTGAGGATCAAGCAGACAGCACATGACAGCACTAGGAACATGAAAAGCTGTGAAAATGTGATCAGGGATGTTTAAAAGAATGAAAGCCTACAAACGCTACCCGGAATACCAACAGTTCTTGTTCTGTGTTGACCGGCTGTCAAAATTCTGATCATTTTTTCCACATGCCTGCTTATGGAGCGCAACTGACCTCTTTCCTATCTTTAAAGAATATCTGTGTTTTCCATTGCAGTTCAGTCTGAGCTGATTAGGAGCTGATTAATACAGTTCTACTGGAAAAACATCTAGATTTGACATTGAATATATTATATTGCTCTTCTATGATGTAATATAAGGCATCACATGGTAGGTTACCTGTTTTAGATAAAGTTACCTGTTTTAAATTCAGGTAGGTTACCTGTTTTAAATTCCTGTTTATTTACTAGCTGTTTTAGATAAAGTTCCCATTCATCCATTATCATTGTGTTAAACAACACTTTCAATAACACTTAATTGGCTTGGAGAGGTCTTCCATCTAGTTAAAGCTTAGTGACTAACTAATAGTGACTAAACAGGATTTGTTAAACAGGAAATACTTTGCAAATCTTAAATCTATAAATTTGACCTGTAAATACCTGAGGTGCAAAGAACAAGCTGCTGGTGAAAACATGTTTGTAAAGCTAATTTTCTATAAAATGCATCAAGCTTTGCTTCAGAACAAGAAGGTTTTTTATTTTTTAAAGCACTAAAGAGTGTTGCGTGTTGCAATCACAGCATACCATTTCCAAATCATTTTTGGATCTTTCCAAATTGTTTTGTACAATATACTGTATAATCCATATGCAGAAAGTAAACAAATAATAGGGGCGTTATTGTCTTTCAAGGTGTTTGGCAGGTGCTGACAGCCGGTGTAACGTCACATGACTGGGCAGTTTCAGAGTAAACATGGAAAAACCTAGACATTACTTGTTTTGAAACAGCTGCTGCTTGTATTTTACCCAAATAAAAACAATGTGATCCAGTAAGACTGGTGTTATGAATGTTAATTCTGCTCTAAAATATCAGGCAGTCTTGACACACATGATCCCAAGGCCCATGTCAACCGTCATGTTTCCAAGACAATGCAATGGAAAAAGTAAGTTATCTTGTTGTTGTTGCATATATGTTTTGAATTGTAACCTTATTAAATTAGTACCTTATATTACAACTACTGATTGTATAGTTCAAAAGTTTAAGAATTATTTAAACTGATCATAAACTAAAGGTTAAACCCAGCAAGTTGTCACCATGCCACTTGTGCAAATAATCACCGTGAGCAATTTAATCTCTATGGGACAGTTTTAGCGTTTAATGTAAGACGAATCTGCTAAATTAGTAAATTGTTGTACCTTGGCTTCCGTAGACAGAGTTTACGATCTCTTCGGCGTCTACCTTCTCTCCATTCAAAATAGTGTGATCTGTAATGTGGTACTCTGACAGGACCGTATAAACCCCCTCAATCGTAAAGTAACAGTTCCTCTCATCTTTATCATCATCGTAAATCAAATAGGCGGTTTTCCAGCTGAAATGCTCGAACATCGCCTGGAACGTCTCCGCCATTTTCAGGTAAGTTGGAGCGATTCGTGTGAGATGCGAGTATTCGCTGGTTTTAGTGGTGAAGCCGGTGGCAAGAGCACCTGCTGAGATCACCGGGATGTTCCAGTGCGATGCCACTCTCACCACCGACGCAGCAGAGTACTCGCACACCGGACCGAGGACCAGGTCGGGACGCTCGTCTCTCTGCATGTCCACCAGCGCGAACAGAGCGTCCATCCCGCACGCAGAGTTCTCAAAACGCACCTTGAATGTCAATCCCGCAAACTGCTCTCCTTTGCCAAGGGTCTTTCTCGCATACTCAATAGCCGGAAAAACTCTCTGGGATGAAAACAGGTATGTGTTATTTAAAGGCAACATGACCAGCACGTCGATATTCTCATTCAGTGCACTTGTCCTGCCCGGCATCATGATTACTACCCAAATGGACAAGCCGAGTGACATGAAACATGACATGTCGACCCTTAGAAATGTGTTCAATAAACGAACTAACTATCTGTTCCCTGATCTTTTGCAAGGAGTCAGAGCTTTTTGGAAGTTTTTATCTTCTCCCAAGTAAATGGTTATATAAATTGAGACGTATCCTTAATTTAACTTTGTATGTCAAAATCCCACTCTTTCTTTTAATAAGTGAGTTTCGTGTGTGCTCCTGCAAGTCTCTCCAGGACACTCTTCCCGTTTGGAGTCTTCTCTGAGTCTCTGTCTAACTCCGCTTCCCAGTGTAATTACTCTTGTTGGGATGTGTGAAGTGTGCGGCTGCTCACCACACACGCTGCAGTCTAGCAGGAATTTTGAAGCATCCTTTCATTATTATTCCTGCGTCATCCCTGCGCAGACCGCCTCCCCCTTAAAGCTACAGCGTCGCCATATATTACAACCCACCAATTCAGTCTGAAAGTGAACAAATTCCACTGTTGCTTACAATGTGCTTAGAAAAAAAACTACACAAATTATAAATAATAGCACTACAGGGTCAACGTTTTATTTTGACAATAAGTTAATTTATGTATGTTTGCCATTAATGCCATATATGTATGTGATCTCTTTAAAATGTATTTCTTTTATGCATTTAAATTCACAGTTTTGCTCTACCTTAAAATTGGTGCAGATTAAGGGCCCACCTGGCACTCACTGATGTATCCAACATTTTGTCCAATCAAATGTTTCCCTGAATATGAATGTCCCCTTTTCCTAATACTGTGCCAACTTCTGACTGGTTCTAACAAGCTGCAAACCAAGGTGTACGACTAAGGCTATTCTATTTAGGGTCAAGCCCTTCAATATGTCCCACCCAATTTCCTGTTTCAATAGGAAATACATCATCTCAGGAAAGAGTTGTGCTCATCAATCAATTTCATAGTCTTTAATATATACATATTTTGGGAAACTGTTTGTATAGACATTGTATTACAACTGTAATTTGTTACATGTATATGCTGTTGATAGTTTTTTTTCTTTATTAATGATAACTTCCTTATATAGTCTCACTTTCAAAACAGTCGCAGTGCTATATATTTTTCTGTTTCAAAATAAATTAGTATAATAATCATAATGTAATAGTAGTAATAATAAAACCAAATATGTATTGCCTTTGTAAATAATAATAATCTTGTTATGTCATTTTTACCTTCTGTTACCCTCTCTGCTAGTTGTATTCTCTGGCTGGGCCACATTTTCATCTTCATACGTTAGAAGTATTTTGTTTTTTGTGCTACATTTCAAACGTTAACAGTGTGACACCTAGTGGGAGACACACAACAACACAACAGCTTAATTTTTTTTGAATAGTTAAATAATGTAGTTTACATTTTAAATTTAATGTATATTATAAAATATATAATATTGCAACAAATATAATGTTTGAGCTAAGCATAATGTTTTGAGCTAAACTACTTAAATAAGGCATCAATTTAATGGGTAAAGTGAGAACATTTCAGAATAAAACAGCATTGTGGAAGGACAGATTTAATGGCAGATTAAAAATGACTCAGCCAAGCTCTTCAGATGTTAAAGTTTGTATTTACGTCACTGCTAAATGGTGCACTGAGACGTGGCTTCAGTCAGTGAGACTGCTCTGAACATCAGCTCTTTTGATTGCACCCATAGGTATTACACATCTAGGCTGAATAAACAAAATGGGTCTAAAGATAACAGGAACCAAAGGAACCATTCAGAGAACTGCAGTGAAGTATGTCCCTCTAATTATCTAATGGCCAAAAGTACAACGATGGCCCTGGCAAATGAACTGTACTCCCACATAAACATCAGACTCCCTATTTCCTGAGAACTAATATACTAAGAGTGTTTTTCATTCTGTGCTGCTAGGTGTAGTTCTCCCCTGGGCTTACTATAGTTACTGAAACACAAAATTGTTCTTAATTGATTTTAAAGCATTAAAATTGCATTTATGTTTGGCACATCCACGTAATACTCTCGTAAGTCACATAATAAGCTGTTAAACACAAATGTTTTTCATTTATTCTTTATTCGCTAATGAAATATACATTCATTCGTTTAAATTCTGGGAACAGACTGGTAGTTGTTTTGCATTTTGCTAATCTAATCGATGAGTTTATGACTCCTGCTCTCTTAAATGTATTAAAGTGCTCACGTAATTGAAGCCATCTGTCAATGCGGGTGAGTGGGCTGTGTTCTGCATTAATCCTGATTATACTAGATTAATGTCTCCAGCTTGTGGCCGGCAAAGGCATGGTTTCCAATGGCCAAGGGATGTCAAGCAGAAGTGCCACCTCATCCCTTGGTTTCTATAGGGAACTATACGCTTTAAGTGGATGTGTTACTATTTACTTACACTTCCTTGTCATTTGCTAATGTTTAAGAGCATTTCATCATAGCATCTGCATCATAAAATTACATTGTACTGTAATTTAAAATGTTTGCCATCTTATTTGTTTAGTATAGGCATTTCTGTCACTAAAATTTCTCACATGGTATAATGTGTATGTGAACAAATAGGATATTATTAGTCATATTTCTGGGGAAAACTGTTATCAAACACCAACAGCCAAAGAAATGTTATTGTTCTACAGTTAAATTAGCCACTGCCTTAATATAAACATCTCTTATTTTCAATTAATTTGCCAATGTAAACGCGCAAAAAAATCCCTCAAAGGAATCACCTAAATATATTAGATAAAGTTGCTTACAATAACTGGTCTGGCTAGGTTTACAAAGTGTCATTTTGCGGGTATAGAGGGCATTTGATTTCTTCCCTGCCACTTTGGCTTAAACAGCAGTTGTTATATAACCATTACACACCTACTGCTTTGCTGCTGAAACTATAGATTTGTTGCTAGAGACATCTACTGGCTGTTTGACTTTAAGGCACCTAATTATATTTGAAAACAAGGTGCTGTAGATTCTGTACTTTCCAGTTTGGAAACAATTTGGTAATCAGTGTTTACTCATGCATTGCCCTATTTGAGGTTGAACAATTTGGAGCAGAGAACAAAATAATCAAATTCAAAGTCAAAATAGGTTGCATAAAGGGCATGAATAAATCTGTACACAAACTCTGGGTAAATATTTTTAATTTAGATCTCACCAGTACAATAACACTCTGCCTTTAAAGCTTCACACCTGTGTTAGCACATTTAAGAATAACTATAGGTTTAATACAGTTTTAAATAAACTGCTACAGCAGTCCTGTGCTGTGAGTCATGAGGGAGATAATAATTAGCCAAAAACACTCAGATCAAGGGCAGCAGATGTAACTACAGTAGCTTAGTAACTTTCCTGTTAACACAAAGACTTTCAACATGATGACATTAATAGTGTCTAATTACCAGTATGTACAATACCACTGAAAAAGATTGGGGCTTGTGATATTATATCTGCGCTAGATGGCATGTTCTTCAGCCATATACACAGTCTATCTTGAATTCTTGTTAGTACTCTTGTTAGTTTTACATTGACCCATGTGACACACATTTTCAGTAATCAATATTCCTGATCAGTATTGGCTTTATCATCTGCTCTTCCTTTCCCTCAATAAATCGCTTTTTAGCATTTGACTATGCTAGTCTTGTTCAACATATTGACATACTCCCCCATTTATCTTACAATCACATGCATGATGCTTTTGTTTTATGTGAAGATGTCATTTTGGACCCTAGTAACAAGGTAGACTCATCCACTGTAAGATTTTAAGAAACAAGTTTTGGTTTGCACAATGGTGACTGAATGCAAATGTTCTGTTTTGAACAGCTCCATTGGGTAAATTGAAATGTAAATAAAGAAATATTGTACATTTAACACATAATCATTAATACAATAAGCTAAATAATACTATTTATCACTGGTTTATAATTTAACTTTAAAGCACTGTTTTGTCATACCAACAGCTTAGGTTGGTTTTAGGTGTTCCCTTTCAAGGAAAACTTGATACTGCGACCACCAGACACAATGTATTGTTCTCTTTCTCAGGGAATCAAGGTTACATATGTAACCAAGAAACATTTGATTTCTGGGGAAAACAAATACAGATTTGAGTTTTAGATATGAAAACAACAGCCTTGACATTTGACAGTGGAAAACATAATCATTCTGGTTTTCATAATCTACAACCCTTACAAAAGCAAGAACATACAAATTCTAAAGAAAAGTTTGTTGCTGTTTTTTAACCAATTGGCAGGTAAATACATTTTAACTTAGACATATTTAAGGAATGAATCATTCAAATATATAAAAGCCTATCAACACCATCTCTAGCCTTGCTTCTGATTATTTAACATTAGTAACACCAACTCAACTTAAAATGTTTCCTTTATCTCTTTTTGTTTATCCTTAGGCAAGGTCAAGTTAAACTTCAGTATAGTTGGAAAGAAAGAAACTGAACACTTTCCAGAGACAAACTTTTCTTGAGAACTTCCTTTCCTTAATTTACATTTTTTTTTCCTTTTTCTGTTAGGCCAACCAGTCTATTAGTGTTATTAAATTCACTCAAATCTCAGAGCTGATGCCAGGCAGAAACCTTTATATGTTTTCATTAGCTAAGTGTTTCTGAAGATGTGAGTGGCATGAAAAATAATCTGACATTTCCAGTAAGTTTTATGCTAACTTTATAGTGTGCTGGTCAAATATTATAGCAGAAACAGAATCATATAAAGTAAAATGATAATGTAATTTAGGAAATCAATACATAAAACAAATTACTGCAATATTTCTATTGACTGTGGGTATGCTCTTGGTTGACACTGGGATATATAATTCATGTTTGCATTAGGTCTTGCTTTGTATAATTACATAAGTTTGAGGGAATTTGTTTCTAATTTATTATTAACTTGGGCATTTATTAAATTGCCCTGCATCTATTGCAACAAATAAGCCCATTATTAGTCATTTTAGTAAAGTTAACTAAATACATTAATATTAGAAACAACCTCTGCTCTGCATTGTTGTCCTCAAACTACTGAGCAAAATTCATAACCATTTCACTATTATGATCTATTCAAGTTTATCAAGTTACTTGCTAAGTAACCTTAGCAGGGCTATGGTTTTGTTCTGACACCGATTAGGCTAGAATCATGGTTAATATGTTTGATAGTGTTATACTAACTAATTTTTGTGACAATATCCTTATAATTTTGAGAAGGGAGTTGTTACCTTTAAAACTGACTGCAAAGTCGTTACATTTTTTATGTGTTTTGTATTAATGTACAGCAGGGGGCGATGTTAAACAGCACATATCGCTCGTGCTTTGTGTGTGTGTTTTTAGTGGATTTTAAGTTTATTTTAAATTGTTAGGACAGCTTTTATTTACATAATTTTGCTAAACTTTGCTGAAGATATAAAGCTATCTTCATCAGAAACATGAAAATAATTTAAAGGTATTTTAAGGTATTTTATGTTGTATTACTGTAGAACTCATGGGTAGGCATGGGTAGCAACATTGTGTCTTTAGTAGTTATAATCTTAGAATCACATTGCTGTTTTAACGTTTGCATATATTTCAAAATATGTATTGTGTAAGGTTTGTAAATCCTCAGTTTTATCATGTATTTGTTTTTTCTTTATTTTCTGAACCCTGTGTCAAACACATTAACCATCATTCTAGCCTAATCTGTGTCAGTGCTAAACCTTAGCCTTGCATTAACTTGAATAGATTATAACAGTGGAATGATTATCAATTTTGCTCAATAGTTCGAGGGCAACAATGGTCTCTAGCAGAAGATATTGGGGTCAAAAGATAATAGGTTATTTCATCATAATCAGAGAGCAGAGGGGTCATGGGAAATTACCTGCTGTTCATTGCTATCTAGACTAATTCAGATATCACATTATGGTAGTTAAACATCTGTCTGTCTGTCCGTCTGTCTGTCCGTCCGTCTGTCTGTCCCTATTTCCTATAACAATGAGAGTGGTCCAAAGACAGGAGTCAGGAATTATATGAAATGTTGGGCTTCATCACCACAGAATAGTTCTAAGAACTGTGGTAATGACTAATGTACTTTACTGAAATTATATGGAATTCAATAGTAAGTATGTTTGTCGGTTCTATAATTACAAATCTTGGATAATTGCTGGGTGAATGGCAATTACATGTTCTGCAGTCAGAAGGGTGTATTTACAGAAGACCAGCACTCACATATCACATAGTGATATTTATCTGTACTATAAGTCAATTCTGATGTAATGCAATGCCTTTTATTCTTCATGTTGAGAAAATGTTTATCTTGGCAGCATATTCTAAATAACAAAAAGTAATAATTGTTTTTGAATTTTACATTATTTAATGGTGTTTACATTTCCAATTGTGCAAAGAAGTGTGCAAAAGTTTGTTTATTTTTATTTCAAAGAACTTTTGTGTGCACAAAAGTATAAACATGACACAAACAGCAAGCATAAATAAGACAAGGGTTCTTCTGCTATTTACCATTGTGGTTTACACAGGATAAATAGCACTGATCATTTTAAGGAATTTACAATTGACTGTAACGTCACAAAATGCATTTCAAACACAAAGTTGTATAGGATTCGCTTAATAACTCTCTTTCGCATCTTATGTTCAAAAACATCAACAGTGCGTAAAACATTGGTACATTTGCACGCAAAGCTAATATGTTTTACGCTATCAGACAACATTTAATCCGTCCTGACGAAAGATTTTGCGAGGACTAGATATCTTTATCGGTTAATAACCTAGATATGAAAAGGCGTTATTTTGATCTAATTCTAAAAGTTAGAAGAGCAGTTGTTAAAAATAACCGTGCGCAGGAAGTTAGTCTGGTTCACCGTTCAGCTGTATTTCTGTTGGCTGAGAGCAGACCCTGCCCTGATAGCCTTATATTCATCTGTCTATTGACGTGTAGAGAGCAGATGGAGGCAGAGGGACTGATCTGATCTCTAGTCCTCAGAGGTCATTCTCGCTACAGTTACAGTCACTTGTTGCCAAATCGCTGAGAGACCGCGAGCGCACACAAAACGCGAACAATTTCTTTGCGCCCACGACGCAGATCTAGATGTTAAGACGGGAATACAACCACTTCTGACTTTGTTTGGGGGAAAAGTCCACTTTTCAGCAAATTCGTCGCAATTGAGAAGCATGGTTGACAACACAAGCATAGCAACTAAATCTGCACTGGTAAGTCAATGTTTTCTGGTGCGCTTCTGCACTTTTAGTCAATGTTTTCATGTTTAGCGCATCAAATTGTTTATTTCAACTCAGTATTCATTGCACTTACAAGCTTGTGATGTATTCGCCGTAGTCGTTTATAGAATGGATCATGTTGTATTATACTGGACACGTTGCACTTCGACCTATAACTTACCATTAAAAGTTTTACATTATATTGTATATATATGTCTGCTACTGGATAATTCAACGTAGTTGTAGTGGAGTGTGCTGGAAAGGTGGAGCTGCGTGTATTTATAGTAATTTCTAACAACTTTTTGTTGTTACGTTGGGCATTTTGAAGTGTAGATAATCTTGTTAATGGAATAATTTCCATAGGAAACCACTCTTGACGCTGCATCTTATGAACTGTAAGGTACTCAGTAAGAATAACCAAATTTAGCGAATATTCTGACGTTTTCAGTGTTTAATGTTTGACTTATAACTTGCAACTACAAAGTAGGTTGATAAGTTTTTTGACAATTTGTTACCCACAGCAAGCCGCTTTCTCGTCGGCAAACGCTCTTCCGCTGCTGGTCAGCACCTCCAGCGCTCACAGTCACTCCAGTGGCGGCGGCGGGATGAAGCTGGAGGCGGTCATGGAGAACCTCCAGCGACAGCAAGCGGCTCGCCTCGCTCTGGAGGAGAAGCTTCGACAAGCCGAGAAGGAGAAAGACATCAGATCTATGGTGGAGTCTCAGTTCCAACAACAAGCTCTCGCTTTCCGTCACTATCAAGCAGCAGTCAGGGGTGCTTTTACTGCTGGAGCACCAAAGTCGCCTATGGCGAGCTCCGGCCACCCAGATGAGCGCACAGCCGACTCCGACATAGATGACGATGATGACCCAGAACTGGACCGCGGCATGGATGATGAAGAACGAGATTTGGAAGAAGACGACAGTATGAACGAAGGTGGTGGGGATGAAGATTTGGAAGGACCCTTAGCTCATTACCCACCACGTCATGCTATTTATCCCGGTGCCGGGCAATCTCCAAAAAGTACCCCGGTGCATCTGTCCAGAGTCCAGCCTCCGTATCCAGCACCAAGACAGACCGAATCACCGAGTGGTTTGGCACCGCAAGCACAATCGCAGCACCACGAATGGACCTACGAGGAACAGTTCAAACAGGTACGTCCATTAGCGAGTACATAAATTTTAGTAATGTACTACCATAACCATTGAATGTGCACCCGAATGAACTCAGTTGTGCTTACTAATGTGCAAAGTTTTAAAGCATGAAGTGAGATTTCTTTCGGTCCTCTCTGAAACTACTTGCTAAAGTCACATATGAAAAAACACTAGCTAGTCATCACTTCAGTATATCTAGAAATATCTTGTTAAGAAGTGTATAAAATGACAAAGGCAGTGCAAATGACAGGGCAGTGAAAGAATCGTAATGCTTGACCTTAATATATTCTTCCATAAACTACATGAATGAACCACTTGCATCAAACAATGATTTCATGTATATATCCAAAAGGTCTTCTTCTGGGTTAAATCTTGTCGCTTTATAAAATGTGTCATTATTACACTTTCATACAAACTCAGCATGTGTTGCTTGTGCCAGTGACAACTACTTTGTGTCTTATATTATTTTATATTATTGTTGCAATAACAGCCACTTTATTGTTTATGGTGGACGGTGTGTTTTGCAACACACCAAAAGAATAATGGTATTACTTATTGCATCTAGTGTGTCAGTACACATTCGTGTAAAGATACACTAAAAATTCCATGAGTGTGTTTTCAGTTGGTTGTGATAAGTCTATTTAAAACTATTTTAGCATGCAAACTGGATGCTCCTGTTATTCAGGGTGGTCTAGTACATTTAGACACTAATTCAGGGTTACGCGAAAGATTGTTTTTGAGTTATGTTGCAGAAGCACAGTTCCACTGTATTCTCAGGGGATAATTTAGAGTGATAGACTAAAAGTGAGGCTCTTAAGCAAACACAGATCTATACAGAACAAGCCTGGATGGACTTGTCATTCCTTATTTATGATAGATCATTCAGAGGCCTGGCCAATGAGACATGCACATTAGCAGCTGCATTAGTGTGAGTGTTGATCATTCTCATGATATCAGCTGTGTGTTTAAAATTAAAAGCTTCATTTAAGCTCTAAAAATAATTGACATTTTTTAACTTAAAATAAAAAACAACCAGCTGCTTGTCTTATTTATTTATTTAAAAAAATACTGAAGAGTGTTACACAACAATATTCATGTTGTTTTATTGCAGCCAGGGATATTTAATCACCCTTGAGCTCTTTGCACAAAACAAGTGAAATACAGAAACAATGAAAGGATGCCGATGGCATTTGTCAGACTGACTGGAGCCAGACTATTGCCGTTTTTAAACACTGAAAAAAATAATCTAAATGCTATAAATGCTTGCTTCAAATAATAAAGGCTGTTCAGAGGAATGTAAAAATAGACAAAGGCATTAAACAACTTGGTTGTGGCCAAATTCCTGGTGTCTGTATTTACAAAAGTAATTACAGTAAAATACAGACTACTGCTAAAAGAAAAGGCAGCGATCTTTGTTTTTATCATGTTTTATTTTTGTTTCGGTGCAATATTGTTTAATGAAAATCATTACTAGGTATTAAAATAAAGATTTTATATACTGTAAAAAAAGTTGAGTTAAAATAAGAAAGCAACAGGCTACAAAGCTTTTTGAGTTTATTAAACTTTAGTCGTTTAAGTTGTGCGAAATCATTTATAAAAGTTCATTTAAATACTGCCCAATGCTTATATTTGTAATATACTTAAGTTCATGTTACTTAAATAAAATAATTTACAGTGCATTTAAGCTATACATTGTATCACTATGTGTGTTCCAAATCAAATCCCTGACATTTGTGATGTATCTAATAATGCAATAACCCAGAGAATTGAAAACCTCAAATTCAACTTGTCAAACGTTGAATAAATCTGATGCGGCACAGAAATGCACAACAAAAAGTATTTTTGATGTGCATCTTCATTCTTGTAGAGATAAATGAAATGTTTTAAACAGGGTCCATGTAACAAACATTAATCACCTGAACAATGACCTGACAGAAAACTAATTTTATAACAAAACAAAATGAATAATACTAAAATGTTCTTAAACATCTATAATCTATTTAAATGCTTCATCAGTTCTTATTCTTTGACCAAACACGCAGCATTTTGAACTCTAAATTATACATACATTATGCTTGAATTCATAATTATACATTCTTTGTAGGTTAGTAAGTTACACATACTATTGAATCAATGGATCCAAAATGTATGAGTCAAGCAATTGAAGGAGTACGATGCACAAAAAAATGCCAAAAATTGCATCTTACTAAACATCGGTGGTTGAACTGTGCATGCTTACATTTTTTTTTACCTTACCTGTGCGTGCTTAAATTAACCTTTGTTTGTTTTCTAAAATTAAAATGTTAAGTTGGCCGTAAAATTTATCTTAAAATTCCACTTTGCTTTAATAGTTCAGTGACATTAAACTCTAACAAAATGTAAGTTGGATTTTTTTTACAGTGTGTATATATTGATTTACATTGTTTAGTTAAGATTTAATGATTTGGTCTTAACTTTTTTTTACTTTACATTAAAGATGAGTCTCTTTTTTATTTACATTACAGATGAGTCATTTTTGAAAGAACACAAAATAGACAGGATGGAAAGTTAGCAGGTTAAGATAGGAAGAGACAAAATTAAACTGATGTCATATGGCCGTTTATTGTCAAAAAACAGTGAGGGGAGAGAAAAAAGCAAGGAGTTGCATAGGTTTTTGGCAGGAATGCAGGAAACTAGACCTAGTGGCATTCCAACCTGGCTCCCTCCCAATAACACTGGGATATCCCTCTCAGCCTGCGTATAAGTCGGCTCGAAGCCAAGCCATTACGAAAGAGGAACAAACTACATACTTCAATACCGTCTAGCCAGACAAATATATTTGTGTGTGTGTGTGTGTCCACAAGAAGAAACAGGTTCTGTACCTTTAATGTAACACATCTAAATACTAACTTTTTTCATGCTACCATTTTACTGTAATTGACTGCCTTTTAATACTTCACAATTTTTGTTTTATTTGTATTGCAAAACAAATGCACTGAATGCTCTGAATCTGTTAAAGTGTTGTAATTTAACATTATGACAAGACATATAATATAAATTATGGTAGCGTATTAAACGCAAAATCCAAGGATAATAGCTTAGTGGAAAAAATTACATTAATTCAGCTGGCTCCAAAAGTCACTGTAACAATCTATTTGATGCACATATTTAATGGTTACTAAAGAAACACCATATGTTTTACATTTACATTCATGCGTTTGTCAGACACGTTTGTCAGTGTTCCCTGGAACGGGAACCCACAACTCTGTGCTAGCGCAAGGCTCCAGCAGTTATACTACAGGAACACAAGTTTTCCCTCAGCAAATATCGCTCATCTTTTGATTACTCTGTCTGACCTCCACCTTGAGGCCTTTGTTTGATCCCCCTTCTTTTTCTCCCTGTTCCATGTTTTGCAAACACGAAAAACTCACAGAATGGCCTTTTCCCATAACAAGGTTTTTACAGGGCAATAGAGGGGGCTGGGCAGAAAGGGGTGGAGGATACCCGGCAGCGGTATCTGGTTTCACTGCAGAAGCTTGTGAAGGAGGTTTGTCTTTCCTGTCCAGTTCACCTTAGTTAAATTAGTCTAATGTATTGTTTTAGTTCTGAGGGTATTAGCACTCTTTAAACTCTGTTTGTTCTGAGCTTAGAAGAGACAACTGGGCCCTGTAATCTTTTTCAGGTAACCATTAGAAGCCCCCTCAAAATTCAAAGTAATTTTTTAAAATCCTGAAAATACAGAAAACAATTTAGTCAGTATGAAAACTAATGGTGACCCGATTAATTTTGAAACTCTCGAGTTAGCAAAACATATTTTGGAAAAAAATAGGAAATGAGGCAAATCATTGTGAAATCACTGAAAGGAAGGCAAAGTTCCCCCCCAGCCAGGAAGCCAAAGTAGTCTTTGTGGTTAAACAAACGTTGTCATTGGCCAGGGGTTTTAAGATATGCACCTCTTTGTTTTGCTGGACATCATTGTGAAGGAGAAAAAAACTTTTGTCCAAGTGGAAGTGAGAGAGGGAGGCTATATTCGGGCAAGAGCGTTCTTTACCCATGAGCCTTTGCAAGTAGTCTGTTGATATATTTAAATGACCTGGACTGAAGTCATCTCCAGTAACACTTTAATTTAAACCCATTAATACCTTCATAAAAATGCTTGAAGCCCCTACTTTGAAATAGACACACACTTGCACACACACACTTAACTCCAGTGTCAACACAAGAAATTCCTAAACTTTTACAGGCTTGCTTCACCCCATGGTATCACCTTCTGTTTGACTTCACTGCATTGCTCATATGTTTTGGGGTCCACAGAGTCATTAAGTAGCTCAGCATGAAGTCTCAAGCTAAAACACATGCATGGAACAAATACTCCATATGGCACAGAGGTTGTGATATTTACCCAGCAGCCCTGTCGTTTGCAGCCTGTGGTATGAGCTAACCCAGGCCTTGAGACAGATGTGGCAGGTTCATTCTGTATGTGTGCTGTCAGTGGAAATATTTAATAGAATTCCAGCAGTGTTGGTATCCATTTAGTCATGTCAGTTATAAAATCCCTGTTGAACATGTCATCAGCTGCCAGGTTTGAGGAGACCTGATAATCCCGCTTGTAACGCTAATCGTACTGAACATTTAGAACTGTTCACAACCCAGCTATATTACATTTACTTCACAAGTGTAAAAACAAAGAGATGATTGATACCTTAATGTTAATTTAAACTTCGTCAGCAAAAACAATACAACCATAGCTCAAACAAAACATGCTAATAAATTTAGGGACAGTTTTTTGTTTCTTTTTTAATTAAGCTGGCTTTCCTCTTTGATGTGGGTGTCACATTTTAAGATCAAAATCTTTGCTGTTGTCTACAGAAGTCAATGGAACGGTTCAGCACATACTATTATTATCATTTTCCATTTCCTGCAAACTCCTTCTCAAAACAGAACTTTGTTTTACTAGGTACTGTAATACATGCCATTACCTCTTAATGGTCTCTTTTGCTTTTCAACACTTTGCCCTTAATCTGAAAAATGAGGTGTGATTTTGAGCAGTTGTTAAGGGTTGGGCCACATGGCATCATTCAGACACACAATTTACAGTGTGGGTGCCCTACGTGATTTCCTGTATCCTGCTGTTTCCACAGAAAAATGTTTTTTTAATGTTTTTGTGCGCTTTAGTCACATTTAGTAAACAACAAAGAGGGAAATAAAATAAAATATGATAATAACAAAATATGCCAAATACATTTATCTGATTTTAGTATAGAAGTATTTTAAAATATAAAAAAATTGGAATATTGTTGTTCATACATTGAGTCATTGCAGATGTATTTCATTGTTGTTGGTTGACAAGCATAGCCTGCGTAACAGTCTGCAAATATTATATCTAGTTAATGTCTATTATATAACCTTTATACTGCAGAATTATCTTGAAATACCTGAGCCAGTAAAAACATTCTCCAATTGTACACGTCAGCTAACCTTTGACTATTTACATTGCATGTATATGGTGCAATAATACTGCAGCATTTTTCATATAGAGTACACTGCTAGCATGTGATATATTGTTATATATTGTTTCAAGTTCAATTTAACTGTGCTGCACAAGGTTCATCTTAGGAGATGTCAGAGGTTTCACATGGTAAATTAGGTTTTAATGGACTTGCAGAGACATTTCACCATAAATAAAAAATAATGGTAATGCAAGAAATATCTAATCGCTGTGTTTAAATTAAGCTGAATTTCTGTACAGTCTTGGCAAAAAACAAGAATTTATCATGGCATGATAATAGCTAGTCTAAATATTTAATTTTTGGTACTAGTTTAGGTATTTAAGGTCCTCCTTGAGTCATGTTTCTCATCTCACTATATTTGCATTGTTGCCATTTGTTTATCTAGCTAACTGCTTCTAGTGTCTTTGTTTTGTTGGCTTGTGTTTAAATTGTAATGCTGTAGTTGTAACACCCTTTTCCCCAGGTCCTCAGCTGTTGAATCATTTATATGTAATCTCAGCCAAACTCATTCAGTCTGATTCAGAGACACACACAGGTCTAAAGATCAGGTGTGTAACATTAGTAAATTAGCCCATTGCTTAATCCCACAGGTGCAGAGGTTTTTGGATAACAGGGTGGGAAAAATGGGGGGAAAGTGAATATAAAGTAAAGAAAACGTCAGAAGAGCAAATAAAAAGAAAAGTCTTTGTATGCGAATGCAAATATACAATTATTATAGCTAATCCAACTCACTTGCTTGTTGGAACATCTACCACTGACGTAAGCAACTAACATCAGAATGTGTATTGTGACCTTTATTTTGTTCAACACAAATGCCGTCTGTTTTAGCAGTATTAGCATGAGTCAAATGTAGTTCTTTGTACCTCGTGATTTCAGTTGTACCCTTGACATGTGTTCAGTCAGGCCATCGCAGTGGGCCGGGGAGGAAGCTGAAAGAATCAAGCGCCGCTTTCTGTGCTGGTGGCTCTTCGTCTATGATTCAGGAGGTCAGTAATCACCCCCAACCCCCATTCCTCATTTTTGCTCTCCCTCTGCTTCGTTCAAATTGCACTTACACCCCCTTTAACTGGCCCCAGGCCCCTTTGTAACAACCCCTCCACCCAAACAGTAGTGACAGTCCAGAGAACTTAAGCCTGCCTTGACAACAGTGTTAAAGACTAAACACCTTTTTCAGACAGATGAAATGATTGTGTTATTTTTGCCTGAGCTCTCCTAAATCACAAACTAAAAAAAACATAAGACATGTTACAGGCAGCAGCAATAAAACACAAACTTTAGGGCAGTTTATTTAAGAAGGTGTATAAGTTTCGCTGCAGGGAAAGCTTTTTGTTTACTTGTATATTTCACTTAATATTTTTTTGATTATTTTGTAAACTCATTTTATATTGATAAATAACACTGGAATGAACAACATCTGTGCCCAGTCTTAGTCCAACTTCTAAACCTCTTAACTAAAAAAGGAAATAGAAGTTTCCCGTTTTTTTACATTTTTATTTTAGAAAAATGGTAAAAATGTGCAATATGCTAAATATTTTTGGTGTATTTCTTTGTCATTGCTCTACTTTGTAGATTAAAGTAGTTTTAAAATAATGACACTAATATAAATACAAATCTAAATACTAATAAAGTATTGTATCTTAAATTGGCCGACTTTTCACAAGATTGCACTTCACAAAATAAGAAATAATTTGAATTCATTCTTTATTTCTGTCCATCGTGTTCTGTAAACAGAGGATACAGAGGGAGACGTGAAACAGATGTATGGCAAACATAAACATTAACTTTAAAGCCTATGCAACCACTTTATGTAACCATATTCATTTATCTTCTAGACTAACTAAGTGCGAATTAAGTCTGCAGCAGAAACATCTATTTGAAAGACATGTGAGCTGTTATTAAACAAAGTGATGGTCTGTTCTTACTCCATAGTTTGATACTATCAAGGACCAGTTTAATCCATTGTACTGAATTTATGAATAAGTGCTACTCAACTGACCAGACTGTACCCTGCATACTTCACAACCCACATGCAGCATAGAAGGACTGCTTTGTTTTTAATGGCCAGCAATGAATTCAGGGGTCAATTAGAGCCTGAATTCCACAGGCATGTGATACAACATTCCCCACCTTCATGAAAGAGACCTCAATTAAAGCAGGCGGTCTCTACTATAATCCACAGGACAGCTTTGTTTCAAAGCTGTTAATCATTTCACTCATTTAAGAAGAGCAATTTCAGCACTGTTGTTATGGGTGTCATCGACTTCCACTGACTTCCACACCTTTGTGTTAAAAGATTTGAAGGTCAATAAAAAAGATGGTGGAAAAAGCAGGACTTCTGCTAGCTGATGTCAGAGCAGAGGAGAAACATGCCACAATTAATAGCTGAAACAGCATCAGAGACCTCTGGATCTCAGGGATTGTTTATTTTACAGATTTTGCCCTTCACCCAATTCCTTTCCTACTGCTGTAAAGATGATTTATCAGGTCTGAGGGGAGCTATGAAATATTTGAAATGAAAACAAGCTTGTGTTGGGTTTTGCTCAGAGGGTTTGTGTTTTTCCGTCTGGTTCGGTTGTTAAAGGAGGCTGTAACCTAAAATATTTACAATCTAAAATAAAAAGCAACAGTGAACATTCAGAATATCAGGCATGTGGGTCATTGCACGCTAACATTCTTTTGGAAAATTGACTGCTGTTTGACATGCTAAACTATTTTAAATATTTTCCCAGTCTTTATAATTGCTGTGAATACAGATTTTATGACCTCATATTAATTGATAGACTACATGGGCTTTTACTCTGAAGCATTTACTTGTCACACAACAGGAACCATTATAATGAACAACTAAAACTTTAAGGAACTTAAAAGTAACAATGACCAGTCATAGTACTTTAGACACAAAAACATTTATATGCATTTTAACCTAATGTGTTAAAAATAAATTCCATGGGCATAATAGACATCAACTACCCATATACATGTGGTTTGTAGAATAAAAGAGAGAGTATTTTTTTGTCTTTGTAGTTGGTTTACTCTGAAAAGAGAATTCCTCACATGTCCTCAGAAGCAGGAAGGTTGATTTCCTCCAGTTTGCCCACTGCAGTGACCACATTGTTTAGCAGCCTGTTTGAAAAAATAAGAGGTTTAGCAAGGTAATTTATTATGTTTTCCTGACCAGGAATGTAAAGATTGTTTATAAGAAATGTAAATTTAGATGTGGGTAACTATTAAGTCATTTTAAGTATTTTGAAGTTTTACTTGGTAGTAGCCCACAAAAAGTGTAGTCTTTAGAAAATGTTTTTTTTAATAACACTTTATTAAAATTAAAAAAGACTTATTATACTTCATTGTACAGACACACACACACACATATATATATATACATATATATATATGTGTGCGTGAGTGTGTGTGTCTATCACCAAAGGAAATAAACGTAATGTATTTATAGAAAATGTCATCCATATTTTAAAATGTACTTGTATCTGAAGTGATTTTTCTGCCTTTTGTGTGAATTATGGTATCAAAAGACTGTACAAAACTAATCAAACGCCAACTGTCCAAAGAGCAAGAAGGTGTACTCTGACCTTCAGTGCACAAGAAAGTAAATAGAATATGATGCTTTTGTCCAAACCATTTGTGGAGGACTTCAATATTGTGTAAGAGTCTTAGGAAAAAATATCGGGATTCTCCGATAGCCACTATTGAATGTTTGCTCCATCTGTGTTTGCCAATTACATTTCAGTTCGTGTTCCATTGAAGAGCTCAGTTTCTTGTATTTGTATTAAATGACAGTGTTGCCAGTCAAAGGGACAGTTTTGTGCCTTGATATGGGGGTTGCTTGAAGGAACAACTTGATATGGGTCTCCTTCTATTTGCTCGTGTGAAACTATATTTAGTGTTTTACTTACTAAGATAAATAGCATTTAATTACAACTATAAAACTAATAAATGCAAAATGACACAAAACTTTGAACAAAGCGTCTGCTAAATGTAAATGTAAATAATAGTGTAACATATACATATATGCACATACATACATACATATATACACACACACACACGTATGTTATAAATACAACATCTTTATTTGGCTTATATACAGGTGAAAACAGTTAAATTAATAGAGGTAAAAGTCATATCCGTGTAATTCTCTAGATCATCCAGATTCCTTCCTGCCTCAAAGGGGTACAAAGAAGCAATCAGTAAATTCTGATTGAAGTCCTCACTAAATCAATACAAACCAGATATATCTCGTAATGTCATAGATCCACAGCAGACCAGGAGAGCTCACATCCTTGCTGTAGATTGTCCTGTCTATCTTTATCTTTAAATAGCACATTACATTGGGCAACAGACACAAAATCATAACTAGTAAAGACTCATTATATAAAATAGTTTTCCTCTGTCCCACAGTCTTCCAATAAATGTGAACAACATTAGCTAAATGTTTATTTGTTTTAGCTAATTAAATGAGCAGTGAAATTTGGCTTGCAGAAACGTAGGATAATTTTTTCTGAATAGGAATAAATGTACAGCCATGCATACTTTTGTGCATTGATAAAGATGTCGGGGTCGAACATGTTCAATCATGATTGACCGCACTGTTATAAAGCAGCCAATGCTATCAACTGAGGACATTATCCACTTCTCCTAGGATGGAGCCTAATGAAGTTAAATAGAATTTTGACAAGATAATGGATTTGTTTTCCTTCCTTGATTCCATTCTCTTCCCCTCAGCGCCCATGACAAACTGTGTAGAAAGAAGCGAGAAGGAAAAAGATTATTCAAGGCTGTTCACAAGGGGGATGAAAGATCAATACTGACCCTTTTCGAGAAAAAAGGAAAAATCCAGGAAAGGCTTCTGTAAATCGTGGCCCAGTTAGCACCTACTAGCTGAATTCCTTCTAGTTTTAAAGAAACCATAAGGCTCTTGCACTGGATCTGGACCCTCCTAAGGGAATGACCACTGACTAATAAAATTTACAGCACATAGCAGAGAGGAAGTAACTTGTACAGTGGGCTTGCTGCACAATTAAGTGTGAAATGTATGTTTTAATATGTTCTGTTATGGGTGGATGGCATATAATATGCTATAAAGGCTATAAGGCTATAAAGTTCAAATAATGGGTATAACGTTGTTTTCTAAAGATAATTGTATTAATACTGTTGCCATTTTTTGTTGGTGTTTCATTTATCTGTTTATAATTTATCATTTATATTGTAGCATCGTGCTTTTTACCAACAGTAATGTTTCATTATTAATGTCTTCTGAGATCTGAAACAAAAAGGCTAAAGCCCCATATATAATCAAGAAAATATGTTACTGTCACTTTAAGATGGCTCCCTGAGAAACATGATCTTCTCTAATCAGCATTTGCCTCTGTGAAATCTAACATGGGCTTGCTGACTCCTCGTTTCTGTTTAGCATAAGCAGAATCTGATGACCTTTGACCTATTTGTAGACCTCACCCCCTCACATCACCATAAAACCAGGCTTGCTGTGCATAGATTCCTCACTTGGCCATTGATCATTAAGCAGATCAAAGGGGTTAGTAAAAAAGATCAGCCGTGACACACACTAGTCCGTAAGATGATCGGTAGAACAAGTTTTTTTGAAAACCTATGCACAGTATATGTATTACCAAAAAAATTATATTATAGTGTAGCAAAAATACAATGTACTCTTCTTGGGAAGGTGTGATGTCTGTCGTTTCTGTGTTGTGTGTGTGTGCAGATGTATATATAGTGCTCACCTTTCACCTTTCATCATTCACCACTCACTCTGTCTCCACGTAGCTTCAGTATGTGTTTTCGGCTAGCTCATGTGTGTCCCAGTTCGTGGTGGACTGCAGCAGAAATGTGACATATTCAGAGCTGACCAGACTCATGTTCAGTCTCTTCAATAATTCAGTGCCAGTGTCGTAAAGCTCTTACTTGAAGGCGTCTTCCATCAGTGTCATTTTGTTGGCTTATATGTTGTGCTCCTGGTGTGTATCATCTGCTTAGACAAATGTTTTATGATCAACAGTAAATTTGACAGGCCAGTGCAGTTCACCGGATCAGATCCAGATGGTTGTTTTGTTGAAGCTCATTAAGTGAACGCATCTAAAACACTGATTATTTGATCAAAAATATGCATGAAAGATAATAACAAAGTGCATTGATCACAATTAAACTGATATAAATTAGAATAAACTAAGCAAGATGGATGTTCTATTATAGATTATTACAGGTCAGCAATAATAAGTGTTATCAATATCTGCACATAAGAGCTGTGGTTAATTACACTTCTCCTTTTTGCCTGAATAAGATATGTTAAAGAAGTTGTGATAATACTGGTTTTAACACAAGTATTTCAGTTTTTAGAGTGTGATATGATTCCACTGATATCAGCATATTTACAATCAGAAAGGCAGGTTTGGTTAGCGTTTATGTTTGGACATTCAAATACTTAAGTCAAAAAAAGTTGCATACCCACTGAGGAGAGATTTTACCAACACTTAAAACATCATTTTACCACCAGACTTGTTACCCAATAATTCTGTTACCTTACACTTTTCTTCAAGGCATTTTGAATAATGTTCATGCTTGAATGTTTGTCTTTGTCTTTGCCTTTTATGCTATCAACTGTTTATGTTATGTAAAAACTGGCTATAAAATAATAACCTTGTCTGGTTGATGTGTCTATACTTGCAACCAGAAACGTATGAGAAAGTTGGGTGTGAACCTTACATGCTGAATTACAGTTGATAAATTACAATACAGATTAGCTGTTGTGTAACAACTGGGTCTGATTTTGATGTATCTATTATACTTACAACCAACAGCATACAGAGGAGATGCGTGTGAACCATGTAAACTAAATTGTATTAATTACAATGGCTGTTTTGCATAAACAGGAGTTTAGTTGTGTTAGTGGAGGTAATAGTTGAGTTGTGTTTGAAGGTATAATTTGTGGTGATATCTTCACCATCTGCTTTTGCAATGCTGGTTTGACCCCCCTCCACTGGCAGGAAATGGCATCCCCCACTGATGATGTGGCACTTTGAGTCATAAATTTAATAGCCTGACCCCCCTTGTTTTTCTCCACTCCTTGTTTTCCATCCCTTCATAACCCCCTTTCTTTCTCTCAGGATTACTGGGCTTATTCCTTCAATCATTTATCCTTCTAACACACTGTGTATAGCTGGGGTTTGTTACGAACAAGCCCACAATGGATGGGTTGATTTAAGCCCCGCCCCATCACCAGTATACTGTGATGTGACAGTGCAATACTCTCTTTGTGATGGTGACAGGTGAAGAGAATTGATGAGATGAAGCCAGTGATTTCCTGCCATTTAAAGACTTGCTCCATATGTCTGTTGACTTATGGTCTGCTTTGTGATCATCTGTTTTATAAATTAGGTTAATATAATGAAGTTAAACTATCGCAGAAGCGGGTTGAGAACAGATTTGGAAACTAGATAGCAATTAGATGAGTAGCGATCCTTTCTGACGGAGCTTGTATGATGAAATACCCATGAAGGAAACATATTGAGAAACACAGGCATTTGCACAAGCAATTAGAGGCTGAATCAGTTTAATATGCTTATTTTATTTTTTTAAATTTTGTAGGGGGTGTCTTTGACTTGCTATGATCTCTGTTAAGCAATAGCAATTTTTAGTCTGGACGTGTAGACAGTCATGTGCCTAGTCATATTTTACTCTGCTAGACTGGCATAAACGTCAGCATTATTGTATGAATGCTGTGCTTACTATGAACACACACACATGCATTACTACCAGCCACATACACACATTTCACCCACTTACAAGGTCTGCTAAGCTAAACAAGACATGACCTGGGGTTATACACTGTAGCCTACCAGAAAAATGTGTCTGTTAGATCTGACAATACAAACAATATGCTTTGCGTAAACCGAAATGAAACTCCAAATCCTTTAAACCAAACCAACAGGTTATTAGGAGGTTTGAAAGTTCATAGTGTTGCTTTGGATTGGTTTGTTAACTATTTGTAGCATCTACAGGTCCTTCTCAGAAAATTAGCATATTGTGATAAAGTTCATTATTTTCTGTAATGTACTGATAAACATTAGACTTTCATATATTTTAGATTCATTACACACAACTGAAGTAGTTCAAGTCTTTTTATTGTTTTAATATTGATGATTTTGGCATACAGCTCATGAAAACCCAAAATTCCT